>CAAKHF010024975.1:23235-37210 GCA_901007745.1 Hippocampus kuda | reverse complement strand
CAGCCAGCGGGGGGGGGGGGGGGGGGGGGGGGGGGGGGGGGGGGGGGGGGGAAGACACGGGGGTCTTCTCCCGCTTCAGGCCGGAGAGTGGAGTTCAGGCTTTATATAGCCCGGCAAATTAACAGATGGAATCGGCTCCCGACCTTTCTGCAGTCTTGTGTTCACCGCTGCTGCTGTCCGACAGTGAATAAGTTCCAAAATGTAGCCAAGAAAGAGAGAAACGCTGGGATTGGTCACGCAGTCGCTGCCCGAAAGGTTTGCACCCCGTACGTCATGCGCCGTTTGCTGCCGTGACGCGTCGCTGCTCGGGATAATGTGGTCATATGTTGCGTTGACAGACTTTGTGTCTCACTCTGCCTTGTTGTTGTCAGTCCACCTGAGTGCAACGATTACTGCTCCTCGTCACACAGGCCCAGTATCGCCAATGACTGCGCTACACTTTACACAACATTAAGCTCGCAGCGTACGGAGTTTGCAAGGGCAGCATCTTGCTCCCTTCTCTCTCTCTGTTTGTTATCACCCTACAGGGATTTATTTATCTCTTTTTATTTTTTCAAGTAGTTATCTTCCAAGATTCTTTCCCTGTATCGCAGCGAGAACTCTACGGGTTTACAATGCAATTTGGCAATTGCTGGCTCCTGGTCCATGTGGGTCAAGAATCAAACCAATCCCCTTTGAGCACTTTCTTTCAGTCCTCTGGCGTTCAGAGATTCCAGTCAAGTCACATTTATTTATGGAGCCCTTCATCAAAAACAGGCTCAAAGGACTTCACATGCCCACTGTTGACGGCTCTTGATGACATCCCCTGACCTTAGAGAGTACAAACAGTCATCATCACGTCAAGTTTGCGCTCTTTAGTCAAAATGGCTCTGCCCAGAAATTTATGAATGCTTCCATTGAATTCTTATTGTAGAGTTCCCTGTTTCGACTAGTAGTGGCAAATAGACCGTTTTACTGCAAAAGAAAGTGTTTTCCACTTTAAAAGAATGAATTGGTGAGCGAAACAAGCTGGTGATTCTCATAATAAGGTGTTCAACATTGTTGAAAATACTTATGAGTTCACATAGTGTGCAGCCATTGTTATTTTCACTTCGAGGCTGTTTACATCCAAAGTATAACACCAGTCAATCAAAGAGCCCGCAAAATAACAATGTAATCCCTGTACAAATTGTAGCAGTGCGAGCACATTGTTGTTACCAATGTAACGATTTTGTGAGCCATTATATGCCTTTCAATACAACATCAGGCACAAGTCAAAGTGGTCAAGGTGAATTATGGAGGTTCTTCATTTAATATGACACTTTAGAAAGATGCGCGCTGCTGCCTGCACATCGTGAAACACAAGCGCACATCAAGCCAACTGCACACACTTTTTCGCAAATCATGCGCTCTCCTTAAAAGTATATTTTAGGATGTTTGTTTGTTTTCTTGTAATGCTTCTCTTGTCTTTTCTTCGATTGTCCACATCTTCTGATTTTCTGATATCCTGTGAGAGAGCCTTCGGATCAGCCTTGGGGGCTACATATACAAAGGCACCACTCCTTGAAACATACCCAAACAAATGAACTGAGATCCTCTGTTCTCACTGACATTAACCACTGTTAAATATTAGCAAATAACGGCATTATTGCTCTGGTGTGCACACGCTCTTTACATTACAGTGTGGAGGTTATTGCCTCACAGCGGCATTAAACAGGTGTTTTCGAACAGCAATCTTCTTTATTGCTGAAAACTATTATCTTGTTTGGTTTAGCTGAAGGAAACTTGGTTTCATCCAGTTGTTCATTTGCTCTAGACGATGACAAAACACATGAATTGAACCGCTGTCATCTGGGCGCATTGATCAATTTAGCTGTGTGTCATCTGCATAACCTTTGATAGCCAATATTGGCCTTTTGATTTATTTTACCCCAAGGTTAACTTATACAGATGGAACAAAAGGGGTTCAAGGAGTGATCCGAGAGGGACATCACACGTCATGGCCATGCGTGTCTTTCATGCCTGTGCACGTTTGTTTCTTTTTCTCGCTGTCTGACTCTGTTTTAGAAGCAAATGGTGACACTTTACGGGCGCAAACTCACGGCTCTTACATATTTACATCATGTACAACCATATCGTCGGCCTTTTCCCCAAATCCAAAAATACACATCCGCAAGCAGTAAAAGGGCAGCCTGGGAGAAGAACAAATAGTCAAAGTAGCGCATTGAGCATACCGATGAGAAGAGGTAATGGAGAAAAAGTGCCATCCATACACGACTTTTGATTGATGCAGAGTGACAAAAAACAAATGGAAGAGTCAAAGGAGAGAGAGTACTGGGGTGGAAGGAGATTAGTTTGCTTTCTGCAACTTGCCCTCGACACTGAATGATATGCTGCCAGCAATGCACTCGAACGCCTTGACACCCCCCCTCCAAACGAATACATATTGCCCTCAATGAGGATGACTGAGTTGTGGCCGCTTTCACTTGTACGCGCACCAGTAGCCCCAAACAAATGTTCATCAACCGTATGGCTGTTTGAAAGGTAAAAGGATTCATAACTTTGTCTCACTTATAAATTGTTGAGTGGTCGATCTCATTGAGTCGATCTCAGGCCATCCCTCGCTGGCCATGAATTCTCTGCAAATTTGCCAAAGGGTAGTGGAGGACCGCAAACTGGTCATCCAAGTGCAGTTTTCCTGACGGATCACTCACGCTAAAGACGTTCATTTACATGCAGCGTAATGGAAAGCCTTTTTACCTGTCTCCCTCCTCCCCCTCGCGCTTTTATACGTCATAAAACATGTTTATTGTCTTTAGCGTGCGGCTGGCCCAGAGTCTGCAATGTGTGTGCCGCAATCACTGAAGGCAGTGTGAACGCAGCTCTCGGATGACAGCGGCACATTCGACCAGAGATTAGCCCGACTGGAAAAACAGCGGGAGAAAACCAGCGCAACTATCATTCTGTGGTACGACTACCGCAACGCACACAGGGCAGTTGATTATCCGCATTGACCTTGGAAGGGTTTTAATGAAAGATGTGGGGAAAGTTGGATGGGGGTTAACTGCAGCAGTATAGAAACAACCGTGAAGACGAGGATTCGTATGCAGGTTTTCGTATTACATTGTTTGATGTTACAGGAAAAAAAAAAAAAATGCCTTCATTCTGTCAATATGGCGCGCTGGTAAAGGAACAAAACAAAGCACTGAGGCAAGAGAAGCAGGGCGTATTGAACAAAATGCGTTTTCAAAAACACTTGCAGTAGTACACTGGGAAAAACTCAATCGAAAGCACTAACAAAGTCCTGAAAAAAATTGAAATTCCAATTAACTACAGAAGGTCGGGAAATTGAGGATGGACTCCTGCTATGTGAAGAGCTCAAGGCTGAGGCGTGCAGCGGACCCCATCTTAATCATTCTCTGTGCTGTGTCTACAAACTCCAGTAATTGACGGCCCCTTTGAACTCCAAATCCACACTTGGAGGAATGCGTTTTAGATAAATGGTTTGGCTCTGCCCGATCCTCCACTAATGACCGTCACAGTCAGACTCCCTGTTGTGTCAGCATTTGCAAAATAAACAGCGCCCGTCGGCAAGGGAACCTGAGCGGTAACGTCACTACGGGTGGAGATTTAACAGGAGGCTTTCATTTGACTCGACTACAAAATTCACATCCGGGGTATGCTTTTAGGCCACCAACATGAATACAATGTGTTAAATGTGTTTTCCTACTTTTTAAAAATGCTGTGGGCCGATTCCGCAACGGGCAATTTGTATTAATGAGAACATAATGACCTCACAGTAGATCATTAAAAAAAAAAAAAAAAAAAAAAAACAACGTTTTCTGTATTTGAGTGGTTGAGGCTGCGCCAACCAAGGTCAAGTCACTTGTGTGGACTCTTGTGTGAGCGAAGGAATAGCAGGGACTTTTCCGAAAGCCATATCGCACTGAGGGAGAAAAAATGTGTTGCAGTCCCAGAGGGTAGTAACAGTTAGAATTGTGATCAAATTGCTGGAACACGACCAAAACAGAACCAGGGCATTAGCTTTGTCGTTTTCCATCTTTATTTCGAACAAACATCGAGTGACGTCTGGCAACGCGGCTGCGAGATCTGGAACTCAACTGAAGCAGGAATCTCAATTTTGCGCCACTGGCTCTGTTGACTAAATAGCTGTGTGCCAACGGGCTCATGCAGCGAAGAGATAAAAGAGAGGAGGAGATGCTGTGATGCTCATTAACCCGCTGGAGGGGGAACAGCTGGATCACCACAACCATCTGCAACGCGTTCCTCTCTAAACAACACTCTTTAGCCTCTTCTCTCACATATAGACAAAAAAACACCTGACACACATAGCCCCAATCTGTCTCTCTCCTTCTTGCCACGCACACACAGCTCCCTTTCTCGCTCTGCCTTACCGTCATGAAACAAACACTCACAAACATGCACGCACTGTGTACCTTCTCGCCCCCTCGAGTCCTTAATTTTGCAGCGGTGTTGGCGAGCAGTACTGGGCACTTTGTCGCTCTGACAAGGGTCACCAACCCAGGGAGGGAGGAGAGCTCACTGACTGCTGGAATGACTGAAGCGGGAGACGAGGGGAGATGGGAGGGCACCCAAAGAGAGGCGAGAGGAAAGGATGGAGCGGGGTCAACTGCCCCGCTTCACAGGATGGAAGTGTGGATTAGAGCAAAGCATTATGGGATTGAAGGGGGGGGAGGTCGGGTGAACCACAGTGTGATTGATCACGATGCTGGCGGGTGAAAAAGGAGTTTAGAGGGGCCAGGTGGGGCTTGTCGAGAGTGGCTTTTTGTCGGGGTAGGGGGGGAGTGTTCACCCGCACACACACACACACACACACACACACACACACTGATGGAGGATGTTAAGGGAGAGCAGCACAAAAAAAGGCTGAAAAAAGTCGCAAGCAAGACATTCTTGAGATCTGGCTTACATCAATAGACGGTCGATTTCATTTCCATCAGCCATGAGGAAAATGAACATGAGGTCAAAGAATCCCGGCTCTGAATGTTCTGAAGTTCTATTTACGTGCAAGATTTTGTACTGTGCCTTTTGGACTTCCCATAACGGCATGCCACGTCGGCCTTGTTGCAACAGCAAATTCTCTTTTTGTAGACAGCGCAGGTGCGCTGGAGTCATAATTGTCATGCTGGTGCAAGGCTGGTTGGGCGTGTTTGGGAATTTGGCAGTCGGATCTGCGCCGCGCCGGGCGTTCAAAGGGCGTGCGATTTGACCCGCAGCCCGGCAAACCTGACCATTTTGAGAATCAAAGTCGACTCAATTTGCTGCGCCCCGACAGATGCAGACAGACATCATATTTCATCATATTTCATTCATTACTATGACGGCGGCGTGCACTGAACGCTCCGAGTCACGGCGGTGAGCTGTGATCGCCCCAGCCAACTTATCATCCGCCCGTGGAGGTCTGCTTGCAGTTTCTTCTGAACGTACTGTGCATGCTTTAACTTCCTGCATGGACTTGAGCAAATCCGTTTTTGCCTCTGCCACCGCCAAGCACCGTGCGCCTCTCGCATACCGATTCTAAAGGGAATGAGAAGAGCGGCTTGGATTGGCTGCAAATCAATCTAAATCAGTTGTGATTGACACGCTTGAGAGGTATCGCCGTGTGAATGCCGATTCTTAAATTTGTGATGTGCAACTACTGTATAGTTGTCTTATTTCCATGATTTGGATCCCGTTCATTAAAAGACCGTCTTAAAACAGAGCTCAGTGTGACGTCGCGCAGTTCTGCGCCGCTGCAAAATGCAACCACGTTGATGAGCACGTTGCTAAATTCATGCAGGCAGCAATTTTTGTCAAGGCAGACTTTTGACAACCGTCTTTTTGGATCTCATTATTTTCAGAGGCAGTTGCTTCGTGTGATCTGTGCTCCAATATGATTGTTATTATTTTTAGCACAATGACATACCTTGCATTATTTTCATTTAAATCCATTTGTGGGCTTTGACTTCTTACTGGGCGAGTGAGTATATTTGTTTGGCTCAGGAGGGTTTTTTCTTTTTTTGCTTTTTGGTTTGGTTTTTTTTTCCGGCTTTGTGAAGTGGGGAAATGGCAAAACATCACAACAGTCAGATAGACACTCAACATCCCATTACAGTGTGAGGCCCTGCCTGAAAATGTTTTTTTTTTCCTCTTTTTTTTCTTTGTACTGGCCCGACCGTCAGCAGCATTGCAGAGCTACGAAAGGCAAAGGCATCAACACATAACTGTTGTGGTGGGAACACCTTTGTTTTTTTTAAACCATGGCTGCGCGCTTGCAAGCACAAAACATGTTTATCAAGACTTGAGCATACATTGTTATGAAAAACTTGGGTGAAGTCAACAATTTTAAAAAATGATAAGGGAGCAAATGCAAGAGGAAAAACTTCACCGGTGCTTGAGCAGAAGTCTGACTTTTTGTATCTGTGGCATCTCCCACCGTGCATCTCTGCAGGGAGTCATTGCCAGACTTGCGTTTGCTAGAAGGTCACCGACTGCCTCTGCAGGTGTTCCCACAGCTCTGTTTTGGGACATTGGAAATGATCATAATTCATTTTCAGGGTGTGTGTGACAAAAGCTATTTTGCTGTAAACTGTGATGAGATTCCCCGCATGATATGAAGACCCTTTGCTGCGTGTCTAAGTTCAGCTTTTATCAGCGTATCATAGGAGGGCTACCACATCCCAAAAACATGACATATGTGACCTTCTGAGGAGCTGAGGTTTGACAACGATGCACTTTTTCGACTTAACTTTACAACATTCTCCCCGGCTTTCAAAGTACTTCATTATTTGCTCATTCACAGCTGCAGCTATACAATGACACGGCAATATGAGCATCGCATCTTAGTGCACTTAACTCATTCAGTACCAGCCAATTCTGGACCAAGTCTGAAAAGACGTTTAAAAACGTCTTTGGGAGTGAATGAGTTAAGCTGTCACTGCTTTAACGGCAGGTGCAGTTACCACTCTCCAGAAGTCTTCGATGGATTCTTCCTTCGACTTTGCCCTGCATTTAGTTGCGTTCAACTCTCCAGTATGTGTAATGAATGGCCACCGTCAGAAGAAGCACTAAACTATTTACTCAGTGTATTGGCCGTTCATGTTCGTGATGCTTTAAGGAAAAGTACATGCATTGGTCACCGCATCGTGTACGTCGGCCAAATCGAATGAGAGCCAGAGCGCGATCGAAGCAGGCACAATAAAAATGGTACATTTTGGATGACCTTAATATAAAACGAATGTTTATTGTTGCGGTCGTAGTTTGTGTCGCGTCATTGCATGACAATGGGTTTTTCTTCGCGCCACTTCAGTAGCTAACCATCCATCCAATATCTGGACGGCTTTATCCTCGTTAGGGTCGCGGGTGTGTTGGGGCCTCTGCCAGCTGTCTTCAGAAAGTAGATGGGGGACACCCCGAACAGGTTGCGCCTCCATCGAAGGGCACACACAGACGAACAACCATTCGTGCGATCATTCACACCGAGGGACGATTTTGAGCGTTCCATTAAACTGCCGTGCGTGTTTTTGGAATGTGGGAGGAACCCGGAGTACCCGGAGAAAACCCACGCAGGCACGGGAAGAACATGAAAACTCGTCTGCGCTGTGAGGCGGACGTGCTGACCGGTCGACCACCCCCCGTATGAGAGATTCATTTAGTTTTTGTTCATTTCGATGGGAAATAATTAACGGGCTCATGGAACAAATGAATTTCAAAGCCAAAGGTAGCGTTTCAATATATTAATTATTATCGCGTTGTATAACGCGCCGTGCGCCTGGCTGCAACAAAAGATCTAATCGCGGTCGGATGATATTGTCAGCGTAGGCAAAGCCGCTGGCTGAATTACAGCAATGCGTCAAAGCACTTTGCAGCCAACTCGAAAGAGAATTTTCACTTCACGCCCGAGGGGGACGGCGCTTTACGAGAAGGATCATTTGTCGGCCGTGACCCAGCGGTTGTCCCAAAGCTCACGCGTTCCCAGATGGTTATGTACTCCCCAGGAAGATTCTATCTGATGAATGAAAAGCTAACAGCGGTGCACACGCGACCGTTCTCCTTGGGGTTCTGAAGATGCGCCTCCGTGTCGCTTTGCCATCCCTTGACATCTGTTCATCGACGCATGCTGTGCATGCGCGACGCCAAAGACGCATTGATGAATACGAATATGAAGCTGATGAATACAGTGACGCCTTAAGCCGACAGTGACAGAGTTAAACACTACTGGCGGCGGAGACGGCCTCAGCCAAGCTCGGGGAGGACGGAAGACACAAATTGACTTCATTAAAAACAATTAGCTGCTTTGATTGCCTATAAATCAACAATAGAGAACATGTCACCGAGCCCTCAGAGGTGAGCAAAACTTATACGAGTCAAGTTTTTGTTTACTCTGGACAAAAGAAGTCAAACGGAACCCCAAATTACGTGTATACAGAAAAGTGGTGAAGATTGCACGACTGTCTTGTGTCCTATGTGTTGTGTTATTTTTGTTATTTTGACTTCAAAATGGCGCCGCGAGTGTGGCTGCCTTTCCAGCAGCTCCTATATTTTGTTGTTCTACTTCTTCCTTTATAACTTTGCTGCTGTGAATTGGGAATTTCTCCATTGTGAGACTAATAAAGGTTTTCTTATCTTATCTTATCTTATTTCAAAAGAAAATAGATAGAAAACACATCACCATGCAAGCGGTTAGCACGTCTGCTCTCGTAGGAGAAAAACATGGCACCCGCAATTTAATAAAGCGCAAAAGTGAGAGGTTCGCGCATCAATTATTGAAACGTGAATGCTGATCTTTATTTTTTCAAAAAGGGAACTAAAGCCTACAAATTTCAAAGCAAGAATTTATTGCACAGTATGTGCCAGATCCAAACGGGCAGTCATAATATCAGGAAGCAGGACACACGGCCTGAGGAAGTCCAATCGTGTGCGCGGTAATTCCAATAGATTGATGTTGATGTTGATTCAAATGAAAGCGATCATAAGTATTTGTTTTATTTGATTATACTGATTTAGTTATGTCTTTGTTTTATGCAGTTCAGTTTCGCTGCCCTTATTTTTAGCTGTGTATGTTTTCAGCGCACTGCATGTTTGCACTGCAGTTGAGAGGAAAGAAATTTCTTCCGTGCTGTATGTTGTTCATCGAGCATATTTGACGATAAAGCTGATTTGACTTCAGCACGGCACTATCATTCCATCGGAAACAATTCTATTTATTACTAATTCTTATTTTATTTTTTATTTATTTTATTTTATTTTTTTTTTTTTTTTTTTTTGCTTCATCTGTCTGTTTTCGAACTCACTTCAGGATTTTGGCACAAGAAACCCATCCAGAAAAACATGTCTTTGTCTAGACAAAAAGAAATGTCCCTAAAGCGGGACATCACTTTGTCATTCAAAAGATTGATTGCTCTGTTGGCAAGAGTTTTCTGAATGCCGGCACTTCACTCCGTTGACTGCACATTTCTTTTTATCATCCTTTCCTGAATCGCGCTCGCCTGTTCAGGAGTTAAAATGAAATGAAATTAAAATGAATGCTCTTTGTGATGAGCCCACACTTGTAGACTCTGCAGCTCAACAAATTGCTTTGTGATAACTTGCTTGTTGTGATCCTCCACCGGCTCCTCCAAGCCTGCAATTCTGCCCATGGACACTATCTCGCTTGCGACTGCAACTTCCTCATTATCGGAGACCTCGATGTCTCTCTGGCACATACTGTAAATTGGGAAAAAAAAAAAGCGTTTCTTCCAGCACACTGCAACCTTCTATGAGAGACCTCACCTCCAGGCCTAATCAATTCTATTGATGCAGGCAAAGATATTCAAGTGCTCATTACAAAAAAAAAAAAAAAATCTCTAAAAATCTGTGTCATTTATAACATGAAAATCACCTTGAAAAAAAAGTTTTTTTGAAATGAAAACCCACATGCCGGACCATGGTGTGAACTGTGTAAGGTAGCAGAAAGTTTTCTGAAGTCATATTCCATTCTTCCAAACCTGTAGCTCGAACAAAAGACACAAAAGGGGGCCGAGCCTTCTCCTCAAGATATTTCGACATTTGCTACGCTACGCACGGTCAAAGTTATATCTGACTTATGACCTGTAGCTCCGTCAGCATCATTTTAACAAATAAGAGGAAGACTAGACGCTAAATAAATAGGGAGAGTGTCGAACATAGCCCATATTCTTTTGAATGAGCACGTGTGTACTCCTCCTACGTTGAGAGTTGCTTGAAAGTAGTCATTGAGCTACCAGGGATTCCCGAAAGACCATTTGTTTTGCTTTTTATACAGAGCTCTGTTGAAATGTTGGATTTGGCAGGAACTGGGTTCTTTTCTGGCATTCGCTCATTCCAACCTGTTGAGTTTGGAAACCACAATGCGACCTCACAAGGCGAAATACTCAGGGAACGCGGTCCTCCCGTCCCATGGCCGTTTTGACTCGAACCTTTTCATGATCTTTCATGTTGAACAGTCAAACAGAAAACTGCGTCCCCGCCTTAAAGGTACACGTACGTCCCTTGGTGAATGCATTTCCCTTGTGAGTCACCACCGTATAGTATTCCAACTCTCTCTGCGAGCGATTCCTCCCCTGTTCAACATGAATGACCCCCCCCCCAGCCCTCCACCCCCCCTGCGCCGTAGCCTCTGTTGACTAAACTGTCGGATTGAAAAAGCGGTGTCAAAGTGCTCCGTGCGCTCAACCACTGGCAATTTCATGATTTCAACTCCCGATTGACATGCATGCGATGTTGCCTTTTTTTTTTTTTTTTTAACATTGAATGACCGACAACGCCTCCTCTGCTCCTGCTCTCGGTGAGCCCGCGTAGCTTTCCGACGGTGCCGTCAAATAATTGATGAAGGGCTGTGTCGGGAATTGATTGAAGTGTATTCAGCATTTGCTCGCCAAGATCTTCCAATGCGGGCAGACTCAATCACAGTCACCCTCATTAAGTGGTGGAGCGCTGTGTACCTGGCACCCTCCACTGATTTAACATGAATAAGACCGAGTAATAGCTTCTCTCAATCTGTCAGGCTGATTTTCTCAGGCTATTTCCACGCCCGCAAATGTTAATACACGACAATAGTGCGCCGTCTTAGAAAAAAACAATTAGCATGGTGGACTCATAAATTGCTCTTTGTTTTAGAACGAAATCCACCTTTGTCACAAATGGCAGCAGTCCAGTTTTGGCCAATGGAGGATGTCATATTTCGATGCAATTATAAAGAATGCAATTCTCTCTGCCGTAATTCACAAACCGGTTCTCGAATGAAGAGGAAATACAGTAAATGGATCGCTTTTTTGTGTCCATGTTGCGTTTTCAAGTACTCAAACAAGAAATGTGGCCCGTTCTATGCGTATCTTAACACTTGCGGGCAAATCCCGATAATGGAAATCAATTCCTTCCGTCGGCATCTGCGCTGATTCACAAAGGCCTTGTATGCAAAGAGAGCCTCCACATTTTTGAAAGAACACCCTCCCGGATTTTGATTGTGTTTGGAAATCAATGTTATTTTGTTTATTATTGTGAATTTCTGATGGGGCCTCTTAAGTATCACTCTCATGTTGTTCTGACATGTGGTGCATAACATGGCCGCCAATGGAATTCTGGCTTCGAACTGACTCCCTCGCATCCTGTTTGGGTCCTCGCCTAAACTCCAGCTGAACCCTCGATTGGCACATCCGATGAGGTGCGCTTCAGATCTCACAGATGAGACGTTCAAACTGTCAGCCCTCCACGCCCCCCCCCCCAAAAAAAAAGAAAAGAAAAATTTTTACGCCTTCAGCCAAACCAGCAACTAAACAGTACGATGGGGAAGTTACGTTTTTTTCATGACAGCAAAAAAAAAGAATGAAATAATGATGAAACTTCCTATGACCAGGTGTAATGAGCTAGCACGAGGCAGGTGCAAGCTCGCCTGCCAAACGCAATGCCATCACTAATTTGGTCACCGCGTTCTTTTAGGACTTCGCTCAAACTCAATATTTTGGCATTGTGTTGTCTTTAAAACATAAAAGTTGTCTTAAAACCCCTTCGATGTGAAAGATTATTAAATCGCATCGAGGGAACTGTCACAGCGGTTGTTGGCGTTGCTGTTTATTTGTCTCTAACAAATAAACAGTTTGCTCGAGACAAATCTTCATTTTTTAAATGAAGATGACAAAAAATTGCTCAGAATGTTTAGACCGAACCAGCCATGTTAAATTGGATCTAGTTAGAAGCTGTACTGTAAACAAGTAGACGCTCGACCAAAAAAAAAAAAAAAAAAAATTGAAAGAAAAGATGGTAGCCCGCTGTTTAATACAATCCATGACTCATAAGACCAACTGTCCATGTGGCGTCTCTCGCGTTTTGGACATCAGCTAATCACTTACTGCTTAGCTTCACACTGCCATTTATTTGCTGTTGCTAATGTTAGTGCGGCCCTCTTCGGCGCCACTGCAATAACGCTGCGTGCTGGCGCAAATGGATGAGGCGTACGCAGTAATAAGCGAGCCTCGCGTTTGATTTAAAACCAAGCTTGCGCTGCACTCTGCTGCTCTCATGAGTATTCACGCTCTGATGTTGTCCGATCACAACGTACGTGGCCATTCTGTCTCTTTGCGCTGAATGTCAAGGCGCGACTTGGGATATTTACAGTCAAGACAAAGCATGTGACACTGAGTTAGTGCTGCTCCCACACATTCAGATCAAATTTGTGTCCTTATTTCAGGAAAGGTGGCATTTGAAACAAAGATGGTGAAAACAAATGAGAACTATGGAATTTGGAAGTATAATTTGGTTTTGTTTATCTTCAGCTGTCTGTAGTAGCTATTCACAATTTACCTCATTTGGCATTTCACTGCATTAGTTGACCATTGATATGCCAAATGTTCAAAAGTGTCATTTTTTTGGTCGCGAATAATTTGTGTTCCTCTTAATTGATGAGGTCAGTCATGCCGAGGCGTATTTCACCAAGTGCCGCCGAAAACGACACCGGGCGCTGCAAGTCCCACCATAATGAGCAACATCGCAATACAGTAGCCTCGTTGGTATTCATAAAAGATCTTATTGTCACTCATTGGGGCATTATGCACAGAGCCGCTAACTGTTCCCGATTGTACACATTTTGGGGAGTGAGATTTAGAATCATTTGTTTTTTTATATTGTTCCTTGAAAAGAGGTCTTCACATGAAAATGGCTGGTGGCACTTAAAAGATTTGGATGAGATTAAAGATTCAAATCGAATGTCCCTTCATCATTTTGGGATTGATTTATTCTCTCTGAAGCATATTTAGTGCTGTAGCGATATCAACAGAGATTGAGTTCAAAATAATAGCTGCTTCTCTGCCTTTATATTTTAAAAAAATAAAGAAAAATGGGGGGGATAAATTAAAACAGAAATGATCTCCGACTTTATGATGCTGCCTCACAATGAAGTGTTCCGACTCCACTTTGAACAACCACTTAAGTCACCCGATATGCTTGCTTTCCCGATAAAGCGTTTACGAGCACATTTTGCACATTGTGTTCCAGCCTTGTCAAAGCGGGAAACAAGCAACGGATAAAGATGTACAGAACAGCCGAGTCGCGGTTTTTGATGCCGGGAGGAAAAAAGATGGCCGAAAAATGGGCAGAAGTGTAAAGGGAGTGATTTGAAAAGTAAGTAGAAACCCCGCAAAGAAGATGGCAGTGTAACGCAGCGAAGCGGGAGAGGCAAGAGAAGGGAGTAAAAAAGAAAAAGCCCCAGTCAACCTTTACAAAAATCAATAACTCAAGCCAAGATGGAGACAGCAGCAATGAGGGAGAACAGAGCGAGAGGACTACCAAAGGGGAATAGAGAGGGAGCAGTCGAAAGAGCAGACACAGACAAAACGAGAGTTGAGCATGTCGGGGAGGTATAATGATGATGAGAAGAAAGGTTACTGGGTGTTGGGGTGCCCAGCGGGAGAGCCACTTGCGTGCCCCCCCCCCCCCCCCCCCCCCCCCCCCCCCCCCCCCCCCG
>CAAKHF010024974.1:65446-86219 GCA_901007745.1 Hippocampus kuda | reverse complement strand
GCAAAGTTGACGTGTTAAATGAGCAGCGTGTTACTCATAGACTGTGACTATGGTGCCGCCGGCAGGATTCCTCATTAGTGACAAAAAGCAGAGTGACACTCATTTGTCTGCCTGGCCGCCATGTTTCAGACACACATCACCGCCAGGAAAGTCTCTTCGAGAAGGATGAATAAGCTCCCACTAACAATATCCACACAGAACAACCCCAGAGAAACCACTGTCTGCAGAGTACACTTCAGTTTCATGGTTATATTTGTACAGTTAGTGTTCTTGTACATGTACTGTAGATCATTGCACATTGAATTTTATTGCCCTTTGTCACAAATGTGTTCAAGGACTTCTCAGTAACTAATAACAAAATATATTTAAAAAAAAAGATATAATATGAAAAAACAACATTAGAACAAAATGCATCCAACCAATAATCCATGTATAACATACGTCATGTTATCAAAAATAAATAAATTAAAGACGAATACGAATTGTTTTTCTTCAATTCACGGAATATCACAATTATGTCTTTTCGTTGTTACATTGATTTGTTCGATTTTCTGTTAGGCTACAATGATACAAAATATGAATCAAGGTCTGTTTTATTATTTGTACTCTGGCGCCACCTTCGGACTAATAGGATGCATGTATTTTGTCTTGAAAATTAGTACAATATTTTTAAATGTAATGTTGCTTTGATTTTTTAATTTTGCTGAAAACATTTTCTTTATTACACATAAAATATTTTCTTTCCTTTCATATATAGGTACATTACTTGAAATATTTTATTTTATGTCGTTGGAGATGTAAGGTTATGACTGGATCCGCCGCACACAAATGCACTCATGGTGGCTCGTCAATGGGGGGCGCTATAAGGCCCCGCCCATCCGCCAAACTGTGTCACAGAAAGAGATAACAGTTAAATAATGAAGAAATATTGTAATAAAAATGCTTCTAAATAGATGTAAATCTGTGTTATGATCATCAGTCTAAATACCATACAGTTAGTGATTAGTTAAATTGTTTTGTTTCTCTTTTTGCGTGTCAATCGATGAAGTACTTCCGCTTTGGTGGCGTCGAAAGACTCGTTTATTGTTTAAAAAATTGAGGCAATCGTTTTGCTGCGAGTGAAGTGGAAATTATTAGAGATGTCCCAATTTGATTGAGATTGCAATTTTCTGACATGAAGCAACATTTTCTCGAGAGTGAGCGTCTATGGAGACGAAAAGGTTAGTCGTCCATAAAACACAAACTATTGGGGCCATGAAACATTCAACTTTTTTTCGTGATTTGACTTGAAACTATTTTCTAATATAGTATGTGTCCTTGCTGCTTGCTGTGTAAAAATTGAGAATCACCACTAGTTTGCAAACAATGATAATGTGGTAAATGTGCTTTATTTGTGGCATTTGAATAAGGCAGTACAAAAATGAAGCGGCAAGTGTGTCGTTTGTTCCGTCAGCCTTTTCTGCTTTCCAGCCCGACATCCGTGTACAGCTTCTGAGCACCACCTAGAAGTAGTTGGCGACCCTGCGAGCAGACTGGATCTTGGGGTTGTCCGCCTGCCATTCGGTGTGGCTGCCGTAGCTTCCTCGCTCCACCACGTACATGCGACCGCGATAGTTTGGCTCCTCGTACAGCACCCAGCTGCAAAGACAGATTGAACATGCATTTTTTCTCCCCCCCCCCTTTGCATTTAACGGGAGAAGAACGCAAGAGCTGTGTTGTACGTACGCTCCATCTCCGTATACTTTGAGGGACTTGATGCAGCTCTTCGTCAGGCCTCTGGCTTGCAGCAGGGGACAGTCTTCACTGAGCTCCACGTGCTGGCCGCTGAAACTGTCTCCCTCAAACACCTCCAGTCTGTAGTGCTCACCGTGCTGGGAAGAAGAAGCACAAGTATTGAACTACAAATATTTTGTTATTGGACTTAAGTGGAATTTGGGGGGGCGGGGGCGGTATCTGCACTTAAGTATTTTGTTTTCCGGCGACTTTTTAGTTTTATCACTCAATTGAAAAGCGATATCTGCACTTTCGATTGCGTAATTTATCAAAATAGCCTCATCATTTCTTTTGATGTAAAAAATGGATGTAAATAGAGAGAGGTAAAGTCAATCATTGAAATTTGCACTTAAAGTGCGAAAAATGTGCACAAGAGCAAAGAGCAAAATTCAGGAACTATGAACAACGATGATTCAACAGGTTTGGACAGGCAAGAAATGAGTCCAAGACTTCATTTAAAATAATTTTTGATGTTGTTGGCTCCAAGAATGATTTGTGGTCAGTTTATACTAAAGGACAGGAGGAGTCACCAGGAAGTCGGACACACATAACAGAAATGACTGCAAAAGGCTAAGAACAGCCACTGAGCAGTTAGAAGGACAAATTCAACCACTTGTGAGGTCACTCACGTACAGCTCTGCATTAAATTGAAAAAGAAAATGGACGTAATCTGATGCGGCACTTTTCTCATTCAATGGTTTGAAGTCATGGGAAAGAAATCATCCAACCCAATTTAAAAATAATAACATTCACTCTAACGATGCTGCTTCCTCTGCTGCGAGACAAAGCAAACAAAACAAAAAAGACAAGAGACTTGTCAGGAAGGTAGTCACACTACTTAAAAAAATGGACTGACTCAAATTTTGGGGTGATTGATTTGACCCAAAATGTTAGGTCAAAATGAATAACACTGTACTGTATATGATTAGCTTTGTCTACCTACCATTCTGATTGGACGACAGGAACCCATGTGATCGTTAAGGGCGCTCCATCGCTGGAATTCCGGGTACTCGCCGCGCTCCAGGATGTACTGCTGGCCCTTAAAGTCTGGGTGGTCGAAACACACAAAGGCGCCGCTCTCCACTCGCACAGAGTTGACGCGATTGACCAGGCCACGTTCTTGGAAGTTGTCGCAGCTGCTTAAAACCTCCAGTTTGCGGCCCGTGAAGTTCTTGCCCTCGTACAGCACGATCTGTCATCGGAGGGGGTCGACAGTTTCTTTGGAGGAGTTCCAGGCTCATGGGCAATTGTTTTGCCTCTCTTTTGACATGCACGGTGAACCCCGGCCTATTCATGAGTCACCATTCGCGAATTCACCTGTTGGTATTTTTCCTGCAGAACTACTATTCACTGAAAAACTGACCAAAGATGCCTCTCAAATGCCCTTCCCCTGACATTTTAAGACAAAAACATCATCAAGCTTACTTTTCTTGACCCTGCCATAGCGGTATTAAGCTAACACAAAGTTTATTAGTTATGTGAAATGGATCCAATTCACCACATTACTATTCGCTTAAAAATGCACCTGTTTGTATATTTTTGTGGCCTAAGATGCCACTACATTCATACACAATTTACAGAAAATTCGAAATACTTTTTTTTTTTTTTTAATCCGTAAGCTGTTTGTACTAGCTTAATATGCTACTACTACTTGACCGTTTGATGATAGACCTTTAGATGGCCTCCTCCCCTACTCTGCCGTTTGGGTACTCACCTTTCCTGAGCTCTGAGACATTTTCCACAGTTGTAGCTGTTCCAAACCCCCACCACAAGCCTGGCTCCGGGGATATATACAAAAGCACAACAATGGCGGGTTTAGACATTTTGCCACATGGGCACTTTCTCTTACATTGCGCCACTGCTGAGATGGGACTTTGGCTCACAATAGAGCCAAAGGGGCGTTTTTTATTTTCAGAAGCAACGGTATGGACACATTTTTGCCACCTGGGGGGCGTTCATTTGGCCTCGAATGTTGTGGAGTTCATTTATGATTGAAAACGTAAAAATGTTGCTGCCATTCTGCACCTGCTCGCAAGGACAAAATCTAGAATTTTGGGTCATCATTTCCATTGTTTGAATTTCATACTTCAAACTAAAATGACACGCTTCCCGTGGCTTTTGGGCATGGTCTTTTGAGAGATTTTTTTTAAAATCTTCGAGACTCAACTTTGCCTGACTGTGTTTGTACTCTTTAAGGATGCTGAATACAGAATACCGGTACATGAAACCTGTTTTTTCCCCCCGCCTGCGGCTTCTAGAAATACAGCACATGGAAGCAAGCAACAAGTCAACATGATCATCTGCTCCATATTCTGACGCAGTACATTTTGATTTCAGGCTTGTTTATTTGTAATTCCATCTTCATCAAATGGACCCATTTTGAGTTGAAATTTAAATGTTACCAGTTTCTGGAGGTGGCTAATAAAACGACAATAAAACTCGAGACTTAAGTCATCAGACATAAAAGGTGTGGGGGGTCTCTCTATTTATGTATCTGGTGGCTGTGGCCCCTGGGAGTGGTCACAATAGGGTTGTTTTTGGTGCCAAGTGTAGCTGGCGAGTAACCATCCTACATTAAAAACATGGTTGTTCAACTGCCAGGAAGCAAAACAACTCGTTTGAGGCCACTCGTTGGTGATGTATGGACATTGTTGAAAGCAAACAAAACCTCCTCCTCCGTTTGGGAGGGCCTTTCTAGATTGCCATCTACTGTCTGACTTTGTTAACACAACTTTAAAACCAGTCTGCCCCTCCAATCCAGAATTTGGATGGTGGTGGAATGTCCCTTTACTTTGAGATGCAAATAAACCGCTGACGCAAACTGGACCCAAAGAAACTGCTCTCGCATGTCGTGCAGTACGTTTGTGTACGGGTTACTTGGACTCTCCGATGGAGAGGTCATTGCACGGCTAACTGCTGAATTTGCTTTTCGAGAGTTCATTCTAAGGGTAAAGCAACTTTTATGGCTGAAAGGAAAAGTAATCACCGGTGCTTTAAATTGGTAGCAGTGTGGCAACAATGCAATCTAGTGCACTTTCTCAAAATCGAATAATCTGGAAGCCATTTATTTTTCCTATTATTGTGGTAAGATTGGTCAATTTCAATGAATCCTCTATCACTGTCATGACATTTCTGTACACCATAATAATAATAAGGCAACACAGACAATTGTGACAATCGCAAAGATGAACAGAAATGTTCCTGTAAACTACTCCAACAATAGCCTAAGGTTGAAACCTGGCGAGCCTTTGAGCAGCATCCACGTGTCCTTTGCATCTCGATATAAAAATCCATCCATCCATTTTCTAATCCGCTTACCCTCACAAGGGGTGCGGGTGTACTGGAGCCTATCCCAGCTATCTTCTGGCATTCGGCTGGGTACACCCTGAACTGGTTGCCAGCCAATCGCAGTGTACAGATAGACGAGCAACCGTACATGCTCACACTCACACCTAGGGACAATTTCGACTGTTCCATTAACCTGCCATGCATGTTTTTGGAATGTGGGAGGAAACCAGAGTACCCGCAGAAAACCCACACAACCACTGGGAGAACATGCAAACTCCTCACAGGAAGGCCAGAACTGGAATCTAACCCTGGACCTGTGTACTGTGAGGCGAACATGCTAACCAGTCGCCTACTATGCCGCCCCAAGACAGAAATATGCAAAATATGTCGTCATGAGTGTTGAACAAATGCGTATTTGCTTAAGTATAGGAGCACAAAGGGGCAGCTGCATCTTGCATAAGGTGGTACGCCAGCATCGATCCCTGACCGCGGTGGAGCATACGCAGCCATGGACGGATGACCCAGTCGGGTCAAGCAAATATGTGCGGCTATAAAAGGAGGCGACAAGTCAGCAAGGTTCTTGCTTTCACTGACAGAGACCTACAAATCTGCAAGGTGTGTATACTTAAAAGGTACTTGAGAATTGATTTTTCATGCTAAATGCTTCAATTTGACTTGTTTTTAAACTTACGTTATATCATTCCATCAAAAAATTGAGTTTTAATTAGAAAAAAATGTCACTCCACAATATTATAGTTTATAAAAATGTACTTTAATGACAGAATTTAATCGAAGTAAAAAACATTGAATAGTTTTTGTAACCACACTGCATCAACTAAATTTCCATTGTGCGGCTCCTTGTGGTTGTGGCCACCTTAGCCAAAAGTTAGTTTTATCGGAAAGGGACAGATACACTGTTCATTGAGAGACCTCAACTCTTTTCAGAGCTTATCAGTACAGCACTAATATTAAACAGCCTTTGCAGATGATAAAGAATATATGACTGTGACTAGCAAGATTTAAATGTAGCCTCACCTCACTTCAGCGTGACGATGCTTCTTCAAAGGAGCCCGCTGCTGACATAAATGTGTAACATGCAAGATCTACTTGCTCTATCGCAGGCTGTGCTGTGGTCTTGGCGAACGTCACAATGAAGTTGTTGCTGTTAGTTTTGAGTGTCACGCTGCTGTTTGCCGCAGGTGAGTTATTCTCCACTGGTATTTCATTGATGAAAAAAAAAAGCCGGTCGCTGATGGCGTAGTGGTACACTCGCCGGACTTGCGTGCGGGCTGTGTGAGATCGGTTCCTTCTCAGTGGTGGTGTGGATGTGGATGTGAATGATTGTTTGTCTCTGCACGTGCCCTGCGACTGACTGGCGACCAGTTCATGGTGTGGTCTGCCTTCTGCCCGAAGTCAGCTGGGATAGACTCCAGCTACTCTCCGCAACCCCGTTCAGGATAAGCGGTGTTGAAAATGGATGAATGGATGGAGAAAAAAAAGGCCAATGTCTCTGTTTATTTTGTGCACGGTACACATTTCACAACCAGCAGGTCATTGGCAAAGCGGCAATATTATTGATTTTACAGAGTGTTGAGGCCATTGTTGCTTCCCTGTGCTCGTCAATGACTTTTTCAAAACAGGCGCGTTGCTCCACCGCTTCTTTGGTGCTGGAGAGCGCCTGTTTCCCAAAATAAGTGCCAATATGTCCACTTTAAATTGGAGGTTGTATTATGTCATGTTACTTTTTCAACTCGTCAACCTTAGACTTTAATGTTGCATATTCCAGGAGCGAGAAAGGTTTTTGTGACTTGAGTTGATTTTTGTTGTCTTTTTCGCCAGGCAAAGCTCTCAACTGCCATCGCTGCGTGCCAGCATCAGCCGGCGAGGACTGCGAGCTCACGGTGGAGACGTGCAAACCAGGGAAAGATGGCTGTGCCGCCGCCAAGTTCCAAACGGAACCATGTGAGATTTGTTCAGTCTTTAAGGATGTAGCCCCTGCGATCGGGATGTTTTGCATTTGAAATTGAAAATGACTCTCCCCTGTCACATTCTTCCAGATGGCCATTACCAGAAATGCATGGCCATGTCTGACTGCCAGATGCTCCAACTGAACAATTTCATCCGGATGAAATGCTGCGACAGCGATATGTGCAACACTTTTGATGAATAAATAAATAAATTGCTCTTTGTATTGTCACAAATGTCTCCCCCCCCAAAAAAAAAATCAAAATGTTCCATCAACTTTAAGTTAAGTTTTTTGTTTTGTTTTGTTGTTTGCTCTCAGAGCGACTGCAATGCGGTGATGCTCATGTCCAACCTCGCCACACCGACTTTTGCAACATACTCCACATAATATCCACCCATCCATCCGTTTTCTAATCTGCTTATCCTCACGATGGTCGCGGGCGTGCTGGAGCCTATCCCAGCTGTGTTCGTGTTGACCGGGAGTCGGCAACCCGCGGCTACAGTGCCGAATGCGGCTCTTTGGCGCCGCCCTAGTGGCTCCCCCAATGCTTTTTCAAAAATGTTACAAAATGGAAAAAGATGGGGGTGGAAATATATTTTGCAAATACAGTATAGCTAATATTGATACATACAGCATGTCTTGCCTTCATTTAAAGCTTATATAAGGCTTTTAATTTTTTGCGGCTCCAGACATTTTTATTTATTTATTTTTGGTCCAGTATGGCTCTTTCAACATTTTGTGTTGCTGACCCCTGGTATATACGAACAGCCATTCGCGCTCGCACGCACAACTAGAGACAATTCAGAGTCTTCTCTTACACTCCCATGCATGTTTTTGGAATGTGGGAGGAAAGTAGAGTACCCGGAGAAAACCCACACAGACACGGGGAGAACATGCAAACTCCATAAACGAAGGCCGGAGACGGAATCGAACACTGCACCTCTGCACCGTGAATCCGGCATGCTAACCAGTCGAACAACGTGGCGCCCTTTTTGCAAACATGTTCTCTATAAAATGACTAGTCATGAACACAGTCAGAGTGCCTCACCCATCAAAGAATTTGTCCTTTTTGAAGTGTTCATCGAATGAAAAATCATTTTATTATTAATGAATTTTATTATTAATAATTTGGGGTGGAATACAAGAACCTATCTGGATTAAAAAAAACTGCATAAACAATGAATAAATACAAGCTGATATAAAAGCGGGAAGGACAACAAACAAGAAGTCAAAAATCACAAGCCACCAAGATAGGCAGATGGGAAAGAATCGCTATTGAACTGAAACCATTTCACTTGCATTATAGTGGAACTTTTGTGAGGGTTGTGGCCTGTGAAAAGTCACATTTTCTCTCACAGAACAACACAATGAAGCTTCTGTTTTTGGCTTTGAGCGTTGCTCTGCTCTTCACAGCCGGTGAGTGTGTCTCCTCGGTTATCTCGATGAAAATTTTCAAGGATAAGGTTTGAGGTAGCTGGAACACGCACGTTAAAGTCGCAGGATTCATTTATAATATAGCTCTACACTCCAGATTGAAATTTTCCATGTGACTAAACTATTTTTTTTCTCTCTCTCTCTTTGTGCTGATTTGCTCTTTCTTTCCTCAGGTGAAGGTCTGAGTTGCAACTATTGTCGGCCTGGACCAGCTGGGGAACCATGCGAGGTCACTAAGACGGAGTGTGAAGACGATGAAAAATACTGTGGATTTGCTACGTACAGGAATTGTACGTTTTGTCGACATCAATATCATTGTGAAAATACATTGGGTGCTCGGAACGCAAACGGGTGTTGGCGGTCAAAACTGTGGCCAAAAATGGAAACAAAAAAAAAAATCCTGTTTGATTTCCGAGGATCCACATCATAGGAAGCGTGTACCAGGGTTGGTGCTAATAACCTTGTTCTTATCATTTCTCTGTCAGCTATCTCACTGCAGGAATGCATGACTGGCTCTCGCTGCTCTTGGTTCCAACGCAATCCTGACTTTGACACCGACTGCTGCAAGACCGACTTTTGCAACATCTTGCCAAACCATCGTATGTCGCTCACTTTCCTTCCAACCAAATCAACATTTGAACAGAGTTTGTTTGTCTTGCAATGCTCCTTTTTTTTTTTTTTTTAAATCAGGTCGCAGGCGCTACCTAAGGAGGTATTGGAATCAGAAAAATCTGCACTCTGCTTGAAGTGCCACCCTCGAAAATCATCTGGACGAGAATTTCAGCTTGAAATAAATAAAATGCAACGCAACGTTTCTGACTCATATTTGCTCAAGTGATCAACGTGTGATCAGAGTGATGTGTTATAATGTAGCCTTAATTTTTTTTAAAATCTGTGGCATCATAAACAAACCTCATTAGCTGACCACCATATCATATGTTGGATGTTTTTTTTTTTTGTTTTTTTCCAAATCCAGGATAGGCTCACCATATACTCTAACTCAGAGGTGTCCAAACTTTTTCCTTTCAGGGCCACATACAGGAAAAATATAAGGGCTCACTTTAAAATTTTTGGTTTTATGTTAAACACTCGAAAATGAATCAAGAAAATTACATTTTGCTTACTCTCAAGTTTGTTTGATAAACTGCAAAATAACAGCTTTTGGTTAAAGGTTATAAGGTAAATGGTTCTGGATTTCTCAGACTTTGGGGTGGCCTCAGCCCTGCAGCCCAATAGACTAGATCCGTCCCTGCAGTGAACAGCAGCTGAATCCCGCCTCCACATTCAGAATCACAAAAAAAGCAAACTGTAGTCAGCTGACCATTTTAAAACAGCGACTTGAGGGTCAGTAATTTGCTATGTTCGTAAATCAGACCTTGACACAAAGTATAACCCGAAACAACCCCTAAATAATTGTACCAATAATTGATTTGTGTCTTTGAATATCCAGAAAGGCACGGCAGTTTCAGAACCAATTCATTTGTAGTTGTAGTACAGGTACCTATTTCTTTTTCTTTTTCAACATCCTCCCTTCTCACTCTGCCCATCTCCAATTTTCCAATTTTTTTTTTTTAAAAAATAGCCCTGTTGGCCGCGTCATAGGTCATTTTTAGACCATCCCGTTTGTCAAGATTCTGTTCTTGTGTGTGTCCAGCAGGTGGCAGAGGAGGGCCTTCCCGCCAGCATCCACACCTGCTGCCAATCAGTTAGCCATATATTTAAGGACTGCCCAATTGCCACATCTCTGTAGGATTATTGACCTTGTTTGCTGCTCATGACCAAGTGTTCTTTTCTAGACCACTTTTTTTTTTTTTTTTTGCTCGCTAGTCCCTCGCCTTGTTTGTAAGTATTGATATTATTTCCTCTTTGATCTTGCTCTTATTTTGTTGAGTGTAATTGAACACGTCATTTCATTTACATTCTCGGCTTTTGCAAGCCCCTTTTTGGACATAGATTCTTTTTTTCTGGTTGCTTATGACCAGCGATTTCTGTTCATACTTTGTTGATACGCTTTTCAAAACATTTTTATGACGGGTTTTGTTTGTGTCTACGTTTGTGGGATCCAGTCACCATTCAGTTCGTCCACGAACTGTGACACCGGGGCTGCAGAAAAATAGATGGTGGGCTGCAAAGAGATCCGGGCCAAAGTTTGAACACCACTGCTCTAAATTGTTCATTGTATTAATGGTTGCTCGAATTTACCTGGAATAGGCTCGAACCCGCTCATAAGAGAAATAATAGTAGTAAGTGCATGCTGGAGAGAAAAGGGAGGATCCTTGGAACTGCCATGTGAACTTTACCTCCTCGATCTCTTTAACGACTTGAAAAAGAAACATCAATTTAAAGTTCAACATCACATGGATCATTTGTGAGGCTAAGTAAATGTTTGTGAGGATTCGTTCATTCACTAGCTGGAGGGGAAAAAAAAGGGTGGACAGTATTGTTTTTTTCCCCGTTGGAGAGGTTAACTCATTCATTACCAGCCAATTCTAGACCTAGTCTGAAAAGTCGTTTAAAAACGTCTTTGGGAGTGAATGAGTTAAGAGCGTTCAGTTTGCATTCATCACGGGAACTGGGAGGCAAAATGATCTGCATGAATTTTATTGAGAGAAATCTGAAAGTGTGCCGAAGTTACACAGGATTTCATCGTGAAAGCAAAGAGCTGATTTTTTTTTTCTCTGAATGTCATTTTGGATTGGATAGAGCCATAAAGAGGGAAAATATATCACTTGCGATAATACACAAGGGGTCCCTAAGGTCGCGGGGTCTCCATGTGAAGTGATAAGAGTTGCTGTAATATTTAGCTGTTACAATTGTTGGATTGACAGCATCTTACGTTGTAAGTGGAAAATTGATGCTGTTCACAATCCTTAGGAGTCATGCAATTCCGCTGTTGGTAGCCTGACAGAGAAAAAGAAAAAAAAAAAGTATCAGTAACACAACATCTGAAGTCAACTATTTTCAGGTTTTTTTTCCCCTTTGGTGGGGGGGGGCACCCAATCAACCTGTCATGCATGTTTTTGGGAATGTAGCAGGAGAGCAGGGAACATGGGGAGAACTTGTAAACTCCACGCAGCAAGGCCGCAGACGGATAATATTGCTGATTGATCATGCATTGTTGAATTAATGATGATATATTTTGGGGGAAAAATACAAGAGCAGACAGGCAGATATTTAGGTATTCTTAAAAAAATCCGATAATCTGCACCACTTGCACAATTGCGATTGTAATCACCGCGCGACACGTCACGTTTTCTTTGCTCGATGACTCTCAACATTTGCACGCTCAACCACTGCGAGGAGCAGGAAAACGCCCAAAGCCAAGAGCATCAACTTCATTGTGCCGTTTAAAAAAATTTAGCCCGTAACTTTTGTTACAGGCTAAATTTTAAACGTTTGTATTACAACATAAATCAGCATCGGGACACTCGTGAAAACAAGGACAAGAAAAGTACATCTTCATACCTGACTTGGAAATTTGCGGTTTGTGTGGTTCAATGGTGTCGGCGTGTTATCAGTCACATATTTATTACGGCTCTTATTGACTTATCGTGTTTGCACATTCATTGTGCCTTTTCCAAATATGCTGATGTGATGTGAAAGATGTATCCGCCCTTTGTCCTCCAGCATCTTATTAAGTATTTGTCACCCATCCAGATAATGAAATTTAGTGAGATTTAAACTTCAAAGGTCGATGTTGGATGGTACCGCACGCATTGTGTGTTCTTGCCAGATCCTCCATTCAAATCATTGAAACTGCCTCACCCATTTCTAAGGACCAACACTCGGCTTTCGGGGGTCCCAAAGGGTCCTCCCAACCGGGCAGGAGGCATGTAACCATCCCACTCCTGACACCATTTGTCACAAAAACGCAATCCTTCAATTCATCCCAAATTTATTTGTATAGTACTATTCAAATAAACAAAAAAATGCAACTCAAAGTGCTTCACAACAATTAGAAATATGTGAACTAAATAACATGAAAGTATTAAAACGATAAAAATCGGGAAATGGAACAAATATTTTGAAAATATCAAAAATGAACCACAATACCCAAAGCTACAGGTACAGCTACAGTCACAACTCAACGGGCCACCGTTAATGTCGAACCCTGTCCAAACTTGGTTCTGGGTCGCTGGGATTTTAAAAAGATAACACGGGAGAATGCATACATAAGGCTTATTCTCTGGACCGGTGTGACGTCATCGCGGGGACACACACGTAACCTGTGTCTTATGATTTGGCATGAGGAAAGAAATGCGGATGTTTTGGGCGGTTGAGTCTGGAATGCAAGTGCAGACACAGCCCAGAGGCACCATTCAAAATTATACTTTTAATAATGAGCAAACAGATCACCTGCGGAATGGGTGTACCTGGATTAGCATGAATAGACACAAGCGGAGAATGCATGGGAAATGTCAACAAAGTTTTGGCCTCCGAAGCATAATTTATGTTGGAAGAGAACATTTTGAGTTTCAAGCCGAGTTTATGATTCAAAACAAAGGCTAGAAATTCAATTTGGTGTTTGGGGGGGGGAAAAAAAATCACACTTGGGGAAAAAACATAGTTTTGCAATCTTGTCGAAAAAGTTCACTTATATTCAGAAAATTAAGCAATACAATATCTTTTTTCAAAGGAAGTGCTCATATTCCGAGGAGGAGAAATGATATCACCTCACATGAAAACATTTTCAGATCCCAAAAATTCAGAATCTTAAAAGAATAAAATGATTTTTTTTCGCCCCTAGAGAATCGTGCAATAATTTCAGACAAATGTCTTGGCAAAATTCTCAAAATAAAAACACATTTGCAAGGGGAGAAAAATTGAAATATTCTGAGAAACGTAAAAGAATGTAAAAGTGAGACTTCATGTCTTTTTCCCTCTGGGAATAGCTCAAATAGAAGTTCATAAAGCTGTCACCAATAGTCTAATTTAAGCCTCCTCCACCCAGAACAAACTCCTCATATCACTAAAAAACATGCATTTGATGCGTGTAACATATTTGCACAAGGTAGCAATGAGGGGGTAATAGGAACCAATACACGCTTGCTATATAAGAAGAGTCAGTGACCACTTCATCCGATCACGGTAAGTCGACATGATCCGATACTACGTGGAAGATACTACAGCTTTTATTTCATCTTCGATACTTGTTCATCTTTTTAAACTGTGCACCGCCTTCAAGCTCCAGATGGTTGGTGCTCATAGCCAAAAAAAAAAAGATTTTTTTAAAAAAAAAGTATTTGTCTGAATTTTTCTCTGTGTGTGTTCCAACATCTATTTTTTTGACATTTTCTTTCAGATTTATGACTGAATGTCAGACCACTCTCTGAGATTAAAACTCATTCACTCCCAAAGACGTTTTTCAACGTCTTTTCAGACTTGGTTCAGAATTGGCTGGTACTGAATGAGTTGTTAAAGAGATTGTTGCGCTCCAGTGATTAAATTCCCCTTTTTCATTTGTGGCTGTGAATATGTGCTGATGTCATTTTCACATGCTGCCATTGAAGTTTTTACCTTGCACACCACCAAAGGCGCACGCACCACAGTTCGGCGATCTCAGCCCTGGGCAATCACTGTTGGCACGAGTTTTACTGGAATAATAAACGTTTTTTTTTTTTTTCCGATCGTAGATCGTGGCATCCAAACGAAGAGGAGCGTTAATGACCGTGAAAGAGCGAGTAGAATGCGTCCGATTAGCTGCTCAGAGTGAATTACTTGTAACTCGACGGACAGTCCAGTAAACGAATGTTTCCTTGGAATGCTGTAACCTGTTATCGGGCTAGAAAAGACTTCCGCTAACTGGACCGCAAATTAGAGAGAAGGCAAGTTCCATAGCGCTAACTATAAGCATCGAGGACTTCCAAGCGTCCCGTGACTGGCTTCAAAAGTTCATTGCACGACATCAGCTGAGCAACGCTGTCTTGTGTGGGGATCGAGGAGACGTCGTTCAAAGAAAGCGAGTGAGTGGAAAGAAAAGACACCAGCTCTGTTAGGAGTCTCATTTTGTCGCAAATAGCCCTAATTTCATCACGCATCTTGTTATACCGTAATTTGTTCATATACCTGGACTGTATGCTGCAGTTTTTGTGTTTTTGGAACATATATTTTTGTATTTTAGCGCTTGTGTTGTTACATGTGGATTTTGTTCACATCACATTTGGAGGTCGAGACCGAGACAAGACCAAGACTTTTCGAGCACTAGACTGAGACAAGACCAAGACTCTGTATAGCAAAGAAAAATCACAAACAAGCAAACAATAAAAGAATAAAATTACCAGTATCATTTTTTTTCATTACATTTGCAAAAATAACTGGGCAGGGGACATGATACTCCAGGCGACACCGGGAAGGCAACGGGGCACCCGCATTCTGCATTTCTCACTTATCGTCCGAGACAGAGACAAAAAAAAAAAAAAAATTAGACTGACAACCTTAAAAAGTGGTGTGGAGACTGTTTTTGTTTTCCAAAAACCAAGACAGATCTCAAGACCTACAACACTCATCATGTGGGGTGTCCAGTGAGCGAGTTGGGCTAACCCGGCAACTGCTTGAAGATGCATCAGGTGAGTCAGATGACTGCAATCATGATCTGAGAAGAACACACAAGGCACGTTTGAAGTGTTGATTTTGCTCATTACCTCGATGGGTGATGGATATTTAAAACGACGCTTGTGGACAAAGGGTGGGCGCATCTTTCAAGGGACTTCAAAGTTGGAATGCGGAAAGTGTGGGTGTAAACACGATGCATATTTAAATAAGTGCTGCTTAAAAGAAGAATAGTGACGAATTAGACGTCGTTATCATTGAACACCACAAACCGAAACCTTCCAGTCAACAAGGTGGGTCGACATCCTTTTTCTCTGTCTTGTTGTCATCGGTTTGGCTTATTTGACGGTATTTTTGTTGTCGTGTCATAAATCTCTGTCGTAGGCGGCTCGTGTGGAACAACAATGAAGTCGGCACTCTTCGCTTTGAGCCTTTTGCTGCTCCTTGCAGTCGGTGAGTGCATATTTCTCACCGGCACCCGTTTTATTGAAATTCTGCAGTAAAAGTGCAATAAATCGATGTTGACTCCGCATGAGACTTGTTTGAACGTTTTATGGCGTTTACTGATTTTCTGTCAGAAATATGTTGTTTTTGAATGCAGCGATGGTTGTTTTTGAAGTCGAGTTATGTTTTTCAGCCTACACAAACGAGCTAACTATAATACCAATTGAACAATGCGTGTTCATTTGGTCAATGTTTCTTGAATTAATTGGCTTTTAAATCAATTCAAAATATCATCGGAGACATTCTGAATCATTTACCTGTCATCAGTGAGAGGGTTTTTTTTTTCATGTTGCTGACATCCACTTGATTTGTCTTTTTTTTTTTTTTTTTTTCCTTCTTCTTTAGGCACCAGCGATATTTTCAGTGGTCGCCCCCCAACCGCTGCTCAGTTGAAGCTGGCCGACCCTGGTCCGGCTTCTGGGCCTCTCGGCAGATTATTTCATGAAGAACCTTTCGGCAGATTCTTTCAGCAACAGCCTATCGGCAGATTCCTTCGGCGGTCATAGATCAGTCATACTCCGGTGAGTATTCTTTGATGGCTTGTACAAATGACCGATGTAAATTACAAACAAATTCATGAAGAAGACGGGGGGGAGGGTCGTGTTAGAGAGTAGACAAACACAATGTTGTGTTTCATTTTGTGACCTGCTTGAGTGACCTCGAAACACGTGTGTTCACACATCTTGCACACAATGGAGCACAGAGAATCAGGGGTCAATTTGAGGTGAAGTGCATGGAACGTGACCGCATCTCAGAAAGATTTTGCTCTCGTTCGTAGACACACAGGCGCCTGTTAACTGACAACTGAAAGGAAGATTTAACTTTGGGCGAAAGGGAGGACTCGCTACGCTCCGTCATGAAAAAGGGTCACTAGCCAGGTTACATACGTATCAGTTCATGCAAAGACCACTCAGTGGCTTCATAGAAAACTGCGCCTCCTGTCGGCAGTGAAAGTCGATCAGTTCCTGCGTTCGAGATTTTGTTCGACAGTCCGAGCGAACATCTCTGACAAGTCGAAATGCCATTTACTTCATGTCACACAGCTTTTAAACAACATATGGGCCACTCCACCGAATGAGCGCCGTTTTCATTCCCAGGAAATTCATTCATCTTCCGAACCGCTTTATCCTCACCAGGGTCGCGGGGGGTGCTGGAGCCTATCCCAGCTGTCTTCGGGCAGTAGGCGGGGGACACCCTGAATTGGTTGCCAGCCAATCGCAGGGCACACAGAGACAAACAAGCATGCACGCCCACACTCACACCTAGGGACAATTTAGAGTGTTCAATCCGCCTGCCATGCATGTAAATGCGCAGGAAAAATCAATTTCAAAATTGTTTGTTTGTTTTTTCACTCGTGTCCTGCACTTTATTCTCATCTTATGTTTAATAAAACAACAAACAACAAAAGTCCGACTTGACCCTGAAATAAAATAATTCAAATCATTTAGCAATCCTACGATTTTTTTCACACATTTGTGTTAGTCGTTATTCCAACAATCTTTTTTTATTAAAAAAAAAAAATTAACAACAACAAAAAGCTATTAAAAAAAAGCTATTTAAATTCTGTCTTACATCTGAAGATCTTTTACTTTCTCCAACAGGTGCGCCGAAGCGGCATGGGCACATCGGGTCTAAATGCTACTAGGACTCCTTGAGCATCCATTAATTTTAGTTGGCTTGCAAAGCATTAAAAATCAATAAAAAAAAAGTAAATATTTGGAGTTTTTGTTGTTGTTGGTGGTGTTCAACAGAATGTAGTCTGACGTGTGGCCGAAATTGATGGTGTCGTCCAGCCATTTCTGAATTTCTGATTTTCCATCTTTATGCGTGTGGACTCTGTCGCTGACAAAAAGAATCTTTGAAGATTTGAATATCAAAAATGTAGAATTAAGGAGGATAAAGTAAGAGTAATTTAAAAAAAAATTATTTCGATATTTGGTATTTTGATACAGTTTGATGTCAGAATGGGATCCGTTTGGCCAAACGAAGTGGCTAAAGGGCTCACTGTGGTGTTGCCTTGGAGTCGACAGCAAGTGACAGGGAAAGACAAAATGGCCGCCCTCCAAGATGATCAAAATCTCATTTTTTTGCTGCTTGATTCAATTTCCACCAGCGCAATATCATGTTTACGGGATCTCATTCAAGGCATTTTACAAACCATGTTGTGTATAGTTTGTTTTAAAGTTATAAACAAACTATAAAGTTAACCCTGAGCATCGGTCCCTGGACACAGTAGCATAGCCTGAACATTTTCAGTGTAGTGGCCGGGGTATCACAACATCCCAACGTGCGCAACCTCCTCCGAAACGGAGAAGTCATTGTTGATCATATAATCCAAATGCGGGGTGGCCAGCGAGTGATTAGTGGTGCCCGTAGGCCACCACGTAGCTCTGCCACTGTCTCGACATGGCAGTTGGACGACTGGAATAAAGGTCTGGCAAGAACACGCAAGGCAATACCATCGACAGTAAAATCATCTTTTGAAGTCTTCATTTCATGAATAATTATCATATTAAACAAGATGCTTGAGGACAAAGGGCGGGCGCATCTTTCATCAAAATTGTAATGTGTAAACATGATATTTCAATAAGCACTGCTATAAAAAAAGAAAAAAAAGGGACCGAAAACACATCGGTGTCACTGAACGGCACATAGTGAAACCTCCAAATCAACAAGGTAGGTAGACATAAATGTTCTTGTCTTGTTTTCAGGAGGTTTGCTTTCTTTACAGCATTTCTGTTGTTGTAAAAAACAAATATTCTCCTTCACAGGCAGCTTGTGTTGAACAGCACAATGAAGTTGTTGCTCTTGGCTTTAAGCCTTTTCCTGCTCCTCGCAGTCGGTGAGTGCATGTCTCTGACTGGACATAACCACAGACGGCCCAAGGCGGGAGCTAACTAAGCACTTACTTAGGGCCCGGGAATGTGCAATGAACAAACGAGTGAGGTTGGAGTAGACTTTTGTTTTACAGCGAAGGCATTACCGAGGAAGACGCGAGTAAAAGGTCGCAAAAGGTTTAGTGTTGAATTAAGGTAGTTTTCATTTCATTTGATTTTGTTGAACAGTTGGTGCAAACGGCATTCAGCAGAATTTTCAAGTTACCACACGTTTTGAGGTAGTTCACATCCTGCAAAGCATCGCTTACTCCGCACCACGCGGGTCTCTTGAAGTAACTTAATGTGTGACTGATGTTCTTTTGATGATTATTCATAATTTGGGGGTTCTTCTTCAGGTGCGGGGGACCGTTTCCATGCCATTCAACAAATTCGCATGGTTTCCTCCCGTAATTCAGAGGCCAAGAGAGCTCTGTCCCCGGCGGGCCACCCTGGTGTGATTGGCCAGTTAGACAGTCATGGCGACAACCTCCGCCGGCGCATCCGCCATCGTCACACAGCGGATTAGACGTGAGACTCGGTCATACTCCAATCTGTATTCTTTTATGTCTGGTACTAATGATATATTCTGGATATAAATTAAAATGAATAAAGAATATTTTAGGGTATAGGTGACATGTTTAAAAAAAAAAAAGGCATGTACTCAATGTCACACAGCTTTTAAATGACTTGTGGGAAATAAAATGAATGCATGCAAAACAAAATCAATAGATTTGTTTCCTTAGGATCCTTCACATTGGTCTCTGCGTATATTTAATAAAAGAACAAATGACCAGGTTAGTACCAATTTAAAGTATAATTTTTTTGGCCCGCCCCCGCCTCCTAAAATTAGACACCATCGTAAAATATCATTTTTTTAATCCCTTAGAGATGTAACTTTTTTTTACATAGTTGTGTTATGCTTTATCTGTCCCAACTATGCTTTAAATTCAATTTATCGATAAAGACCAAAAAATATATATTTATATACATTTTAATTGAAATTCATGCTGTTGGTTTTCAATTAGTTTTGTTACCCTACACATTTCCCCCACTGAAAAACGGAGATTTTCCACAAGTCACATGGTCCGCAGGAAATTGTTCCATTTAGATCCTCTGCTGTCCACGAAGAGGCCACAATGAAATTCACTCATTCGTTTTTTTTTTTTTTATTTTTTGTATGTTTGATGAGTTTGGTCACTTGGCACAGTGATGCGACTTAATTTATGGGCGGTGTTATTTGTGTAGTCTTCAAATATTTGTTGTTGTTGTTGAATCATTAAGAGAGAGAGAGAGAGAAGTCTTCAAGCCCCAGAAAGAATGAAGAAAGCTAAAGTCTTAAATCTGAACCTCTTGAACTTTCTCCAACAGGTGGACCAAAGCGGCAGGAGGGCATCAGGTCTGAATGATGTCAAGACTCCTCCAGCATCCATTCATTTTAGTTGGCTTGCAAAGCATTAAAAAAATGTTTGAAAAAAATGAAGTGAATACTTTGGACTCCTTTTTTGTTGGTGATGTTAAACATGAATGCGTGCTGATGTATGTTGTGTTTGAGAGCGAGTTGAAAATTGCACGGTGTGTGGTGTGCAGCCACCTGGCAAAACCAAACACTTGGAACTTGCTTCCGCTGCTATTTTAAATCCCCTCTAATTTTGCTGGTATCGGCAGCCTTCACGAGTAATCGGCACCTTGAAATAAGTCTGATACCAAAACATCATATTGGTCCTCACCCATCCCGACAATTATTGTTGCTCTTCAACGAAAAAGATCCATTGATGTTTGAACTGATAGGATTACGTGACATCATAGTCATGACCGGCCCCTTTAGAGCACCCGTCACTGTAATGTGAACTGCGCCAAAAACAAGTTGGACTCTCCTGCATCCATTCATTCATAACACTCCCCAAAAATACTCCAAATATTCACTTGTACATTTTTTTATTGCTTTTTCTAATGCTCTACAAAACAACTTTTTTCAGGACGTCTAGACCGGAGGGTCCTTGGATGCACTCTGATTCGACTCCTGTCAAAGAAAGCAGAAGAATTTCAAACTTCCAATCACACCGTCAATACATGTTTCAAATATACACGCGAAAAAGGAGAAGACTGACTTGACTTGGAGTGCATCTGCCTAATGATCATGGTGGAGATCATGGAGAGGCAAACGGTGGACATCATGGTGATGGCCGTGGTGGAGATCATGATGATGGCCATGGTGGAGATCATGGAGAGGCAAACGGTGGACATCATGGTGATGGCCATCGTGGAGATCATGGTGATGGCCATGGTGTTCGGCACCTGCTCCTCAACAAGAACCATCGAAAATCAAAATCAATCAGATGGACAGATGCTGTCCAAAGTCATTGGGATTCTCGCAAAGGACTGA
>CAAKHF010024974.1:40418-52163 GCA_901007745.1 Hippocampus kuda | reverse complement strand
TTTTACTCCCCCCCCCACCCCCTCCCAAACACTACATGCGAGACATACCACCCTATACCACTTCATCACCAAAACGGACAAGGCCATCGTCAACAAGATCTAAATTACTTGCACACACACTTTTCAGCACACGGAGAGGAAACCAGCATGTCATCAGTTGAAGCATTTGTTTTCTGTGACATTGGGTATCACAAAAGTGGACAGTGGATGGAGAAAGGTGTGTGGTACCTACGGCACAATCACCACACATCCACAAAATGAAGAGCAGGAATAGGTCAGGCTGGTAATAGTGGCCATGGATTAGCGTGTGCTGACACAGCCTGACAATAAATACCCCTCCGCAGAACTGGCAACAGGTGCATGACAAGATTGTTTCACTTTAATAAAAAGGCTTAAAACAACCCTCGGTGAAATAATACATTGAGCTCTTTGTGACGCGGAGGCCTTCCATGATGCCCCAGACCATGAGGGTGATTTCACACTGGAAACCTTTAACAAGTTTTAATCAGAATAGCGTTTTGCTTAGTTCAGTAAAGCAAATAAACCCGAACACGGATTGACCGAGCTGGTGGAAGAGCACCAAACTGACCATGGAGAGGTTCTGTTGTGGTGGGAACGCCATTTGATCTCGATTCCCTTCGATTCTGTTTGGTCAGGTAACAAGGTTGCGGAACAAGCGGAAACCAACATAGAGTACCTTACTCTCTACGCTATACGAACCTGACAGGTGACCTTTGAGCATTTTTCAAGCCTTTTCAAGTGCCACAAAATGACCAACTTACAGTCTGTCTATCTATCTATCTATCTATCTATCTATCTATCTATCTATCTATCTATCTATCTATCTATCTATCTATCTATCTATCTATCTATCTATCTATCTATCTATCTATCTATCTATCTATCTATCTATCTATCTATCTATCTATACCCAAAAAAGATTTCATTTCTCAATTTTGGGGAAACTGCTGACACCCACGAAAAAGTGGCAGGTAGTTGTGTGCGACTTTCAACGTTATCTCGGGTAATCGTGCAGCCGCTCATGCTCGTGGACACCAGGCAGGAGCTCAAGCCTTGTCACAGTCTGTTAGTATGCCAGCCAGCATGCCAGCCGAAGCGAATCGACCACATCCTCCAGCTGGACCGGGGCCACCGATGGGCACCTGGACTCACGCTCGTAAAAACAGAATTGCATGTTTAACTCTGAAGAAGGCGCTCCCATCTCAGCGTGTGCATGGTGCTCTCCTGACAAGAGAATCTCCGCAGCGCTTTTTCCTTCTACGTGCACAATTATGAATTTAATAACTCCTTTTTTTAAGCTGTTTGGACTTGATCGATTGGCTGTTGTCCAGAATCACGCTTGGCCTGAAAAGACAGCCCTCACAAGGTGCCATTGTGGGGTCGGGGGCGATCCAGTGATTACCATATTAGTGTGGCGTGAAACATTTGTGGCAGTGAAACGCTCTGGCAAGTGGCATTTTCTAGAAGGGAGCATTGTCACATCCCATTTGGTGAAGCGGCCGTGCCAGAACGATAATCCGCCGCGCAACCGGAACGGATGGAAATGAGAGCGTTGACATATAGCTCGGTCCATCACACCTGACGTACCTCGAAGGCCTCGTTCCAACCACTGTCAACGTACAGCACATCTAACGCGGAGCCTCTGCTGCCGTTTTCAAAGCAAGAATTCTCCCAGTGCCATCCCGCTGCTCCAGAGCTCATTAGTAAAGCTCGCCAAGCTAACCCCCGCTGCCCTGCTATGTAGCAGAGTCACTAAATTTGTGATAATTTACTGGAACGTACTCAAAGGCCTCAAAACCAGGCAAAAAAAAGAAGACGGCTTAGTGGGAAGACAAAGTTGTTCACAAAATCTGCAACTTAGGTCAACTTAGTGCTTCGAGCTAACGTAAAACACTTGATTAGCGAAAGCTGCATGATTCGCGAAAGCTTAAGTTTGTCAACTAAAATCAAACATGGGCGACTGGTTAGCATGTCCGCCTCATAGTGCAAAGGTGCAAGGTTCGATTGTGGCTTCCTGAGTGGAAGTTTGCAGGTTCTCCCCCGTGCCTGCGTGGGTTTTCTCCGGGTACTTTGGTTTCCTCCCACATTTCAAAAACATGCATGGCAGGTGAAAGGAACACTCAAAATTTAGAAACTGAAGAAAGTTTAATCTTCGATGAACTGAATGCCAAATTTGACACCGTTGATGTAGCATCTTCTATCAACGTAACCCACGTTTTTTGAAACCAAAGACAATTTAGTCCTCGCATGTTTCCATCCATCCATTTTACGATCCGCATCATCCTCACAAAGGTCGCGGGGGATGCTGGAGCCTATCCCAGCCGTCTTCGGGCAGTCTGTGGGGGACACCCTGAACCGGTTGCCAGCCAATCGCAGGGCACACACAGAGACGAACAACCATCCGCGCTCACACTCACAACTAGGCACAATTTAGGGTGTTCAATCAGCCTGCCATGCATGTTCTGCAAATGTGGGAGGAAACTGGAGTACCCGGAGAAAACATCGAAACTCCACACAGGGTGTCCGGAGCCGGAATCAAACCCGGTACCTCTGCACTATGAGGTCGACACGCTAACCACTGGGCCACCCCTTAGCATGTTTTTCGTATGTCCAAATCAACTTAGCATGATAACCAAACATCCATTTATTATTATTACATATATATATATTTTTTGTAAACATAAAGTGCATTTTGGACAGTTTTGACTCGAGTCTTCAATGAAGCCAACTGGCTCATTTTTGCAAACCAAAACAATTTGCAAATTGCAAACCTTGAAGAAGCTCCATTTGAGGAAGCTCCAAATGGTGTCAAGGAAGCAGTTACTGGGCCAACCCCGTCAACTGACTCCGCTAACAGGTCCTCTCAACAAGATGACTCAAACTGAGCGACCGCGATGCTCACAGCAGCGTTAACATCAGGGCTGTGGGACTCATTTAGGCTCCTCAGCGGTGCTTCATCACTCGCCTCTCGCCCGCACGGTCACGTTGCCATCGTCCTCCCTTTCTGCCGCGTCAGCAGACTCTGATTCGATCCACTACTGAGCCCGGTTAGCTTTCTTGCACATGTTACAGATGTTATCTCGATACGCCGGAATTAACCTGGATGGCGCTCTCCCCCGGGTGTCGTTATGGTCCATTCATCACGTCGGCCCACTTTGTTAGACCGTTTGTATCTGGTCCCAGATCTCACGACAGATAACCAGCCAGCCTGGAGCGAGAATAGTGGATGACAAAATAGGCTGCAAGAGTTTCACTTATCTGATAAGGAAGGAGAACAATATTCCAAGAACATGGAGGACATGCTTGTCTCATTTGTTTAGGCTCTCTTGTCGCCGACTGGCTTCAAAGGTAGCGAATGACAATGTAAAAATGACTCCATTATCTGCACCGCCAAACGCGGTTTTGTACCCATCGAAAACTGTTTTGCATGTACATGTTTTGAATAAGTATCTACAATGACAATTTTTCGAATAAAATTTAGACTTCGATAAACTGAACACACTGTAAATGTGAAAAAAAAAAACTAGCAGAGGCAAATTAGTCTTAAAGTTTGGAATCTAACATATGTGGTCCACTGGTTAGCACGTTGGGGTCACAGTGCAGAGATGCAGGGTTCAATTCCAGGTCCGGCCTTCCTGTGTGGAGTTTGCATGTTCTCTCCGTGCCTGTGTGGGTTTTCTGCGGGTGCTCCAGTTTCCTCCCACATTCCAAAAACATGCTGATTGAACACTTTCAATTGTCCCTCGTTGTGAGTGTGAGCACGTACGGTTGTTCGTCTATATGTGCCCTGCGATTGGCTGGCAACTAGTTCAGGTTTGAAACAACCATTTTGAAGAAGTGTAGGGCTAGTTACGGCTTTCTACTTGGAAATTCATGCAAATGTACCAATTATTCTCGACACGTGGGCAACACTCAATTGTTATCAAAGTTTGACCATTTTTGAGGATTCACCATGAATAAAGGGGCATGCGACAATCTGTTCATAGCTGCTTGCAAGCCTAATTACATTTCTGATTAATGGATCGCTTTTTTCGGGGGCCTCGGCGTACTCAAAAATGCATACAGTTTTTGCAAGAGCTTAAATCGGGGTGAAAATAGATGCATTTTGAGGCTCTCTCTTTTTCCCTCGGCCAGAATGTATATTATTTGATGTCTTTTGTACTGGCTATTGTCTGGTGAGTCTGCAAAGGGAAAGACCATGCGAAGTCTTTGTGGTGCCACATAACCAGATAACCCTTCACACAAGATCATTTTTCTCACCCTTGAGGCTACGCAACTCTGCCGGTTCTCATTTAGGCACTAATGACCCGTCGTAATAAAAAAGGTGTCTGGCAAATCCGCGAGGGACGGTAGATCCCATTTCCCTGTCATTTAAATGTCAAGCTGTTTCCGCACATCTGTTCCTCCGGGGTGTGAAGAAAAAAAAAACATGCATGGAATAAAGGATGTGTTTGTAATGAAGAGTAATGAAACCCGTGGTCGCTTTTCGGCAGCCACTTGTGACATCTTTTCCGGCGTTGATTGAGCGCGTTCGCTTAGTCCGACTTCTCGCGCCACCCCCACTTTGAGCAAGGAAAGCCTTTTCTGCATATTTGATTGCATGTGACGCGAGCCTCATGTTGCCACCGCGGGGGTCTGTCGGCACACAGCTGAGGTGTCATCTTTCTTATAAATAAATGAGCGCAACCTGTCATCATGATGCATGCGATGCTCAAGACAAAGTGGATTGGATCACAATGGCTTGGTGCCAGGAAGCATTTTTTTTTTTGTCATGCCAACACATAAAGATATTGTCGATATGAAATCAGAACAGTGCAATGATAATGATAGAACAGGAAATGGATCAGCAACTTTCATTTATTTATTTGTTTTTTTGGGACACAGAGTTACTTCTTAGGTATTGATGCTCATCCAGTATATTGGATCTCACATGCCCCCAAATTCTCGTTCATTACAGTCGAGGCCCCGCCACGACAGAATCTACCTTGAGGCCCCGTTGAAGTGTGAGAAGCGCCTGCCAACATTTGAGCTTTTAGTGTCTCTTCATGACTTCCCCCGAAGGACGCACGGCCAACCGCAGAAGCGCTTTAGGTTAGAACACCAGACGAGTTAGTGTCGGCGAGACGATAGGATGGGGAGAAGTGCCCGAGCTGATCATCATCAATTATTCAGCAGGCGCATGTGTGAATATTGACACCGGTGGACACATCTCTCACCCTAATGGAGCATCGCGGAAGTTAAGAATCTCCATGTTGGCAAATTTGAGGACAAAACCTGCAGGCCACGCAAAGCAAACCCATCATCATGCTAACTAACCAAGATTGATGGAGGTCGAATGGTGTGTGTCAGCACCGTTGCAAGAAGTTTCCGGGTTCAACTTGTGTTGGTTCTCAAAATGGAACACCATCTTCCAACCCTCCAAAACCAAAAAGTCACAGCTTCTCCTTGTCAAAATGCCATACAAAAAAAAAAAAAAGATGGATCATTTATTTAAAAAAAAAAAATGCTGTGACAAGCTGCAGGTCACGCCAACTGTCTCTCATGTCCAATTCCGCAAAGTCAATATTCCAGCTGTCACTCTTAAGTGCTGATGTAGCTGCGAGTCGATATGGAAAGCACTCCGGTGTTGGAAACGGCTGCTCACAAGTTCTTTTGATTACCGCACGCGAGCAGAAACGATGACTAAGGCCAATGTCAAGCGCCGCGGCCCCCGTTTTGGAGCTTCAGGCTGGAAAGTTCTATGACGTGATGGTTGATTTTTCCTGACGCGATGATCATTTTGGTCAGCTCTCGCCGCAGAAAATAATTACAGAGACGGTTGGATACTTTTCAGGGAAAGCATATTTTATCACCTATTCACATAAAAATTGATAAATGGAAGTGAATTTAGGGGGTGCGTGAGACAGAGGAATCATGCTTGCAAGAAATCATCAGGTCAGAAGTGGCATTACTGCATCTCGTCAGTAGGGAGCGCTAGTAAAATCTCAAAAAAAAAAAAAAAAATGGAATAAATGCAATTAAAATTCTGTCCAGGGCTCATATTTCGCAGCAGTGTCTTGGCCCCTAAAGTGGCCGCTTCAAACAAAAATGCCAGACTTCCTTTGTTTCTTCAGGAATGGGTTCCTGAAACTTTTCTCTCATGAGCAACATGCCCGCCGAATTTCATGTTGCTAAGTTGAGGTGGCTCTGTGGAGTCAATTTTCCCCAAAAGTGTGAAAGCTGTGACGATGACGGTTGCCCCTCAAGGGACCAAGTGGAAGACACAACGCCATGCGGTCAACCTTTCCGGGAAGCTTAGTGGGATGTTCCATGTCCTTTTTGCACTTGAGGTTTTAAAAACGGCATGCGTGTCTGCACAGGAGGCTCCATTAATGACTCTGAGAAGTGTTACTTTCACTGCTGCCTCCTCGGTGTCAGGTTTAAGTCGCGACTAGAAAGCAATTGTCCCCGGACAAAGGAGATGACGTTCGGTCATTGGTTATGCCTTAATTTATTATTATTTTTTCAAAGAGACGGGTTGGACAGTTCAACACAAGCATGTGAATTGAGATGTAGCCTACGTGCCCCCTACGTCTCAGTCTGAGGTCATGGCATTGACACGGAACCCCCTACTTGTGGAGTGGGAGGGGGCCACGGTTCTATCTGTGGACCTGACAAATGACAGGACCAGCTGGGAAATGAAACCCTGTAAGACAGGCACTGTGTCTGGAACGAGCAGACCACGCGCAAGGGCCCCCACAGTGCCATAATAGCTCAGGGAGGATTCAGCGACACCATCGCTGATGAGGACCGGAGAGCGACAACTCGGCGTTAGGGAATCAAATGCGGACTTTTTTTCACGATGGGCGGGAAACAGTCTCATGGCTTCTCCAACAAGGAGCTAAGCGAGGTGAGCGTGAGCCAAGGAGGTCGGCGGAGCACCGCTAGCGACCAGACCAGTCTTTCATCCGCCGCCGAGAGAATCCGCAGGCACGCCACGGTGCACTTTGGCTACAGCACCCTGAGCCTGGCCATGCGCGGGCTGGATGACGCCCCGGCCGAGTTGTGGGAGCTGCGCGAGCTACAGAAGCTCAACCTATCGATGAACTGCCTGTGCTCGTTGCCGCCGGCCCTCGGCGCGCTGGACAACCTGGTGGTGCTTAATCTGTGGGGCAACAACCTGACCAGCCTGCCGCCCGAAATCGGCTTACTGAAGAAGCTGCGCGTGCTCTTTGCCTGTCGCAACCGCCTGAGCGAGGTGCCCGAGGAGCTGGGATCCTGCGCCTGCCTGGAAGTGCTCAGCCTGGCCAACAACCAGATTAGCGGTCTGCCCGGCAGTTTGGCAGCCATGTGCAGCCTGACCAAGCTTAACCTGAGCCACAACCGCATTGCTCACATCCCGACTTGTGTCTACAGCATGAAGGGCCTGGTCTTCCTCCACCTGGCCTGCAACCGCCTGGAGACGATCGCCGACCAGATCCAGGACCTGGTCAACCTCAAGATCCTCATCGTGGAGGGGAACAGCATCCACACCCTGCCCAAGACCCTGTGCTTCCTGGAGTCCTTAGAGCTCCTCAATGTGGACTTCAACGAACTGCAGAACGTACCAATGGAGATGTACCTGCTGATCGGGCTCAGGAGGCTCGCCTGCCATCCTCTGGACAAGGGACTCCATATTATCCACAACCCCCTGCTCAAGCCCATTCAGGAGGTACTGCAAGGAGGACTGAGCTCCTTGTATAACTACCTCAAGCCTACGTGAGGCACCATCAACGGGTGCGACGCCGGCACCCGGATAACGCCGCACACATGGACGCTCGCTCCTCAAAACACATACCCGCCCCAACGCAGATTCCACTATCAGTATTACATCACAAGGCATCTTGCGGCACACAAATAGAATCGAAGAGCCGTCGGCGGTTTGTAGCCGTTTATTTACAACCGCCTCGCGCGCTATGCGGAGCGCGCGTGTGAGCGTAATCCACAGTTAAGGGTTAAAAGGAGGCGGCAGAAATTCACAGGTCCACATTTGGAGGCTGATCAGTGGCGAGTGGATGGCGGCGAGGCGGGTAACGCGCACATGGTTTGTTGCATGCGGGTCAGCGAGATCAGTCAGTGGAAAGAACAGTAAAGGAGAAGGGGGGGGTAATTATGCAACAGGGAGCAGACAAGAAATGCCTCCAGTGAGAAATGGATTGGAGGGGGATTCCAAAATGTACCATCTGTAATGGAAATGTCAGTGACACACTCGTGCTGGGAAGTCAATGATAAATATGAGTTAAAATGCGAAAAGTTTTTGAATTGAAGGAATTTAACGTGTCATGGGATACCGCAGGGTTTGAAATGGACCTGGTCCCAAATTAATAGAAAAACAGAATTGCCAATACTTTTTTAATTCATGAAGATGAATGCGGCGTCAAATTGTTCCATCTCAACACGTTCTCATAACTTTAGTTACGTCAGAAAAACACTTTAAAGACCTTTTGTGCAAATTCTCACCAAATTTTTGTGAGGACAGCCTGTTGTGCAAATCACGTCTTTCGGGGGGCATCATTATATGCATTACAAGTAGAAATCACACTGATACCACCACTTAAATCAGCATATTATGATAAAGCGATTTAGGGGGTAGTTGTTTGAGTTATTACATCAAAATGAAAGAATTCAAATCTTACTTGCCTGGTTATTTCCTGTCACTTTCTGCCAATTTTTGAAACTAATCTGTCATTGAAATTATGATTATGATTATTTATTGTATTATCATTGTTGTTGTTGTTGTAGATCATTGTTTGATGCATTTCTGTAAATGTTTCGAGAAAAAAAAATCAAGTGAAAACTTTCCAAGATTCTCTGGTCTTGATTGTCAGTTCAACGCCAAGGCACTTGTAAAAAAGTGACCTCTGCTGGAACCTACTTGTAATTACATGTTTCAAAGTCGTCGTCGTCTCTCTCTCTCTCTCTCTCTCTCTCTCTCTCTCTCTCTCTCTCTCTATCTCTCTCTCTCTCACTCTCTCTCACTCTCTCTCACTCACTCATATGGCCACAAATTTGTTCTGTTGGTTAGATAACACAGGGTGTCTCACATTAATCAGTCTCACGTTGCCCTGTTCCCTTCGAGTGCCAGCATGCGCATTGGAAGGAGTAAGCACCATATAAGGACGCATCATATGACAGAATAATTGTTTTAAATTATTATTATCATTGGCTTTTTTTTGACAGTTCATCAGTGCCACACAGAGCGTTTGTCAATCAAGGAGGATCATTAAAAATGCACGTCTCCCTGTTCACGGAGTGAAACTGTGCCTTTGCCTCCGCAAGACGCCGAAGAACCCTACTCACATGATCACATGACACCTATTGACAAACAGCGCAAGGTTAACTAACACTCTCGTTTAGCTCATCATGTCTGTTAAATGGATTTGTGTCACTGTTGTTGGGGAGAAATATGATGAAGGAGTATGGATTTGTATGATGTCGATGTCAATACCAGTAGTTCAGCTGCACAGGATATTGGTCAGCGCGGCGCATAAAGCAGACGACTGTGCTCCAGCTGGTATTTTTGTACATTCCTTGTCATTTAAGGGCCGTAGACATGACAATGCACAAAGAGGCGGCGGCCAAAACAACGACATCATATCTGCCTAGCGTCACATGACTTTGGTATCATGACAAACATTGATGCTCGTAAAGTTGAGGTTTTCTCCTCTGTTACTACTTTAAACCTCAAATAAAACCAGCTGTTTCCTATTCACCCTCAGTCACTGGGTGAACTATGTTTCAACGCCTATTACACCTAAAATATTATATGCTGGTTTAAAAAGTCCACCTTTACAAAGCAAATGCTCAATTTTATTGACATGTTTCAGAGGGGTATTCTTTTAATACTACTTCATGGTATCTATTATAACCGTAACTTCGTTAACTTTATCACGTATTGGTAATAAAATTCTTCATTAGCCACTACACAAATTTATTCATTGTACACATTGTCCACTTTCATTTTTCTCCGGCTTGTTGATCGACCACAGGTGTGTATTCATGCCTATCGAACCGGAAGCAACACAACTCCTCAAAATACCCGTATGCACGTGGTAGTTTTGTTTAAAAAAAATGTAACATAAGGATATGTGGTTGGTAAGGCGTGCACAAATGTTCAAACAAGCCGCGTCAGTTGAACGTGAAGTGGAGGGTGGAGTAGTTTGAAGGGTTGTAATGGCACGGTTCGCTTCTCCGTCTACCCCCGCTCACACACGCCCTCTCCCGGCCACGCGACCGGTTCACAGCCGCCAAGGCACCACTCACTCCATCCACTCGCAAGTGTGCAATCGACTCACTCGCGGTCCTCCTACGAATGTGGACGCGGAGAGAGGAGGAGGAGGAAAAGAAAAAGGAGCAGCAGCAGCAGTGGAGCGACGAAAGCCTGCCTATAAACAAGTCATATAAAAAAAAGGAGAAAAAAAAAGAGGGACGACGACGGAGGTTCTTTCGTTTATATTTGAAGGAGCCGTGCAAGTTGTGAGACAAGCGCCGAATAGTTTTGTTTTGCCAACACCGCGGTTGCCTCGGCGCCGTCGACATGGATAAAGTTGTCGGTTGGTGGTTCGCCACCGTCACGCTGCTGCTATCCGCCCGGGGAGAAGTTTTTAAAGGTAAGCGAACGCGTCTGAGGCATTCAGTGTAGCCCAAAACAATGTTTTTTTTTTTCTTCCTAACGAGGATTTGTCAACACGAGGATAGGTGAAAGATTGCGAACAGGTGCGATCACTTCTCCGCGCCCGGTAACCAGCGACGGGGGTCGAGTTGAGGGAGTTCACTGTTTGTGTGCGTCTAACTTTATCTTTATAAGTTGCCCTGTCTAATGTGATTAACCTCAAAGGGATTCCCGTGTCACCTGCAAAAATAAGAAGGTAAAAGTCGAGTCGAGCTAAAACATTTTTTTTTTCATGAAATGATCACAATTAAGTTAACGAATTTTTCGCATGTTGTGTTTATGCTTGTTTTGCCGGTCTAACTAATAACTTTAATGAAAAATGTATTTGAAGTGGAGAAATGTGCGGTATGGTAATGCCCGACGGTCCCCAAAGGACTCTTATTGACACGAGTAAAGCGCATTAATCCGTTCTGCCGTTGATGAGCACTAATGGATGACCGACCTAATCGATCAGACTCACAAATATAAGCTCTTATTTAAAAGTTGGCTGACTGAATACAACAAGCGCTCCCTCAGGAGTGCTGTAGAGGGCAGTATTGCACACGCATGCAGCATCAATGGATGCAGAAGATGCAGATCAGAAGTAAACTTTGAACAAAGTCTTGTTTAATCATATGATATTCTTTATTAAAATCGATTATTTATTTGGTCATGCAATATAAATGTGCCTCTTCATCTTCTCCCACTTGAGTAAGAGTGCAGAGATTTATTAGCGAGAGCTCTGGCGGTGCTGGAACTGTCGATAAACGCCCTCCTAATGGCGTGTGTGTGTGTGTGTGTGTGTGTGTGTGTGTTCGTGTGTGTGTAAATATGTAAACCAGGAAGAAATCAATGTTTCACTCTTTCCCCTGCGAGGTGACGGATTAGCCGCGCGGCAGGCTCGGGTGTTTGCTATGGAGGGGACGTGCTAACAGCTCATGTGCTAATCAGATCACGCACAATGTTGGTTCACTAGGACCACTTCCCCAGTTTGAGCTCCTGGAAGTCATCTTTAAATTTCACCTTTTGCTGCCCCCCCCCCCCCCCCCCCCCAG
>CAAKHF010024974.1:24732-35470 GCA_901007745.1 Hippocampus kuda | reverse complement strand
CTTTTAGGTGTGTCTTATAGTATGGAAAATACGGTGTGTGTGTGTGTGTGTGTGTGTGTGTGTGTGTGTAAGGAGGGGGTGGAAGGGTTTGCACTTATGAGTGTAACCAGGGGCAAAATCTTCCATTACTGTCAGCGTGAATCTGTTGCCGTCACATTAGCGCACGTCACGCGCGCTCATTAATGCATTAGGATCTTGCTGGCCCGCCAGCCATTTGCACCGGGGCTGTTTGCCCTTGTGCCAAAAAAGGCCGCCCGGCGCTCCACCTATTGACCATTTAACTGTTCAATAATGAAGCCATGCCCCAGGATGAATGGCGCCGCAGTGGGGCATCAGATTAAAGGAGGGGAGGAAAAAAAAATTACATTTTCATGAGAGGGCACACATGAAGCATAATCGACCAACACGACTGATTATTTTCTCTCTGTCGGGGTACCTCGTGCCCTGTGTGACTGTCTCTCCATGGATGCTTTTAGTGGCGTTACTGCGTGCCACCAGGGTGGTCACTATCCCGCCTTCCACGAAGAAGGAGATAGTCAATATTGAGCCCTTTGGAAGCAAAAAAAAAAAAAAAAAATCCCACAAACAAATGACACACACAATATGAATCCGCAATGAATGTCTGAAAAGGCACTTAGGATGTGGAAGTGTCCCTCTCTGCCAAATTCTGTCTGAAATGGACTGGCAAATAAATGCCGACTCTACTTCTCACTTGATCCTTTGGGTGTTTTATTCAGTCTCGCGTCAGGTTGTTATTGCTCACGGTAGAGTACGCTGCAACATTAAGTCTCGCTGCTTTTGCTATCCGATATGCACATTTGTGTTTGTGTCCTGTCAACAGCGCATATGAAAAGCAGTTTTATTACAGGCGCTCGTGAATACTTGGCTGCTCCGCTACTGTGGCTACTTTGCTTTAATAAAAAGCTCAGACGACCTTGGAAAATATACCGATGATTAAATCGATATTTAATTGCCTTAAGTCTGATGGATGCATCGTGGGTGAATAACAGGTGATTACAATCGCGCTGATTTTCACGACACAAAGGCCATACTTTCAGAACATCATCGCCTTTATGTCAACATGTTATCATACTTTGCTATTTATCGTCAAAAGCTAAGAGAAACATGAATAGAAAACCCGCTTGCGCAACAAAATGTAGAACACACAGCGATGTCTGTGAAAATGGTTTGAGATGTTCCGATAAAGCGGAGGATTTCCGGAACCACAGTAATTCCACGGCAAAGTGGACAGACAGCGGAAAGTTGTCGAATGCTGTGCATAAGTCCCCCACCCTTGAACGGCTCAATAACGTCACAGTTCCAAACCTCCTCTGGCACAAATTTATCAGGAGCAACTGCAGTCAAGCCTGAAGGGCAAAACTGAAACACTCCCCAAAATCTTGGAGAGTGTCAGAAGAGTTGAAGCTGTTTTATCTGCAAAGGCGGGACTCCATGCTATTGCTTCAGGCATGTCACGCAGCTTGTGTGGCGTACTATGTGGCTCAATAATTGCACATGAGTAGTGCATATATGGATACAGATGAATATATTTTTTATGTTGCTAACCGTCTTGTGTCCTAATAAGGAGTGCCTCAAGGCTCTACCCTAGAGCTATGGCTGTTCTTACTGCTACTGAAGTGGTTTGTTGACTTTCGGGTTTAATTGGTTCTGTCATTAAGCTCGTAACTCAATTTACTGGCAAAATTGCACATTGAACTGAATTAAAATGCCATTAGTGTATATATCGGATTGTTTGTGTTGATACCTTTGTTGTATTCTAAATAAGGAATGCTTCAAGGCTCCACCCTCGGGCTGTTGCTATTTTGATTACTACTACACTAGTAGCTAGGGCTGAGCAATGAATGGAAATTGAAATGTGATTCTGATTTTGGCTTCTCACAATCATAAAAATATTATACTTGAAGGGAAATAATTCACGTGCTGAAATATTGATTGAGCGATAATCTAAAATAATATGGGAAGAAAACCATGTCGAAAACATCGTTATCTATGTAATGAAGAAGCAGAAGCTTCGTGCCTATGATTGCCATGATCGGTTTTTGGCTCAATCCCTAATTACAAAGCACAGGAAGAGGCAACACTGAATGAAAGGCAGCCTTCTTGATTACACGTTAGCCTGATGTCACATTCGTTTGAAAGCAGTTATTTGAATCCCCGAATGCTGCTTTCATCATGCTGGTGGTCAACGCCGGCAGTGTCAAGTTAATTTTTGTCAGCCTGGCTGAGTACAACAAGGCGATGCCAAACACGCCAACACTCCTTCTCTTGCCTCGAACGCTCACGACGTCGGTGACCAACAGCTGCGCGGCCAAACAATAACCAGGGAAGGATGAGGTTTGGCCCAGTGCTGCGCTCCCGGCCTGTAATCATGCAGCGAAATTATAGGGCCGCGGAGTCATGTGACGTGCGGAGTGAGCGGGGAGGGACTAAAAGAAACAAGCAAAACCAAAAAAAAAAAAAAAAGAGTTGAAAATGTTTGTCGACGGAACGTGCCTCTGCGTAAACAAAACGGAAAAGGGTCCAAAAGGTTTTTTACTTTTTTTACTCTTTTTTTACTCAACATGCTTTACAATTTGCCTTGATTGATTTTCCTTTTTTTTTTTTAAACTTAATGCGTTTAACATTATTATTGTTTCACTGTATTGTGGTATACATTTTTACATTCATCCCATTTTTATTTGATATTATTTGTTTTAGTTTTTATACATGTTTACTTGTTACATTTTTATTAAATTATTTCTAGTTTCAAGTCTTTATTTTTAATTTGTTTCGTTTTTTCCTTGATTGGTGATCCACTTCATAATTGTTCGTTTTTGCGAAAGACGTTTTATGTTTTTACTTCACATGTATATATAATTTTTGATGGTTTTCTTCATTTTATATTTTGTCAGTGTAACATGTCTTACGTTCATGCACGTCGCCTCCAGGCTGAGTTTTGTTTTGCTAGATATCAGATACCAGAACTGAATGAAACCAGTTAAACTAGCCATTTGAGAGCGCCATCATTTTTTTGGCTTGGTGCTCTCCAAAACCTAAAGTGTTTTGAAGTCGCTTATGAATATTTTTTTTCCCTCTGTTTAACCTGCCGCCGGAGCCTCAGCTTGACTCAAATGTAAATATATCTTTTCCTTTCCTCATCCAAGTCTTTGAGCGAGTCCCTTGGCTAACCACGCATTTCCCTTATTGCCATTCCTCGTAGATCTTAATGTGGAATTAGTCATAATAGGATTCCAGCTGGAGGTAGGCAGCCGAATCTATTCAAAGAGGCCGGGGACACGAGAGGCTGGATTTGTATCCTAAACCCCCCCAATGTTTGGAGATGATTTGACATTTTACAGTATATGCCAATAACTTGATGACATTCGGTTGTATTGGAGAAGGTGGCAAGCACAGCTTTGCAAGATGCGGCTTGGATTTTGATGTTTTCAGGCTTGGATATATATATATAATTTTTTTTTTCTCGCTTTGACCAATTCCACTTTGTCACCCACCTTTTGGCCTGTTTTTGACCGGCGTGGAGTCTTTACATTTGGTGGATTGTGATCCTCCTTTCTCCCTTCTTGTCATTCTATAAATGAACTTGATCGGGTTTAATTTACTGGTATGAGGACCAGACAGCTGGTCTGGTTATCACCCAGATCAATCTCCAGCGCCAGGGTGGCGCCAATTAGCCAGGCCCGTCCGTGCTTTCACCGAGGCCTCCAAGCCGCCACCGCTTTCTGTCGCGACCAAGATAATAAGCCGACATGTTGTCACTAACCACTGCTGCTTGTACATGCTGAGGTGCAAACAATGTGTCAGTGTTCCAATGTCTTTTGGACTAATAATTACAGGAAGCGACAGAAGAAAAAAAAAAAACAGTGAAACATCTCCTGCCGTTTTCATGTACGGTAAATGCCAAGGCAGCCTTGAGCGTTAGAAACTCCATGGCAACCGTCAGAACGTTGCGCCAGGTGCCGGACGGCAGCTGTTTGTGCCTAATGATGTCAACCTAAAGCTTGATTTAAAAATGTCCCGTAGTGCACGTTCGTGAGGGGAATACATCAAGTGGAATTCAGTTAAAAAGTGACTTATAAATTGGTAATGAATGATCTCCGTCGAGGAGGTTGTTAACATTGTTAAGGGAGAGTTTGCCATGTTAAAATTGCTAGCAAGATTTGGAACGTAGCCTCACTTCACTATCCCTCACCCCTCGAGTCTCTGACCAAAGACGTTCCCTCTCTTACCCGCACGAGCACAATTCTCAAACATGGCCGTCCATAGTGGCTTGTCATAACGAATGTGCAAAGTCATGGACAAATAGTCTCCGAGAACCCATATACAGCTTCTCCAAAATAGCAGCGTTGTCAATACTAAGATAGCCTTAGCACTGGAATCAAGCTAGCATTGGCCCACGTGGGTAGCGTGATTTATTCGTAATGCAGTGTCACTAAAACAATAAGTGTTACGAATTTTATTTTTGTAATTTTAAATTTTTTTGTAAATAATTTCGGTCGTTTTTTTTTTTTTTTTTGGACTGGGAAGTTCAACACACTACTTCCAGCTACCTATAACCGACATACTCACTTTCCGAGACTGGAAAATATTTAATTCCTCTCCGTTGTGCATTTTTGGCTAAACTTGTTTGGTCCCTTAAGATCCTGCCTGGTCACCCACATCGCATCCAAGCATACACTGCCCCGCTCCAACTTGCGTTTACATCAAGTGAGGTTTATTCAAGTGGCCCAGTGTGTGCGTTTATGATCCTCGCCTGCTCTACATGCACACATGAAAGAAGGTACAAGACATTTCCATACCAGATTAAGTGCGAGTGCTTAATTAGAGACTCAGTCAACAGTGACAACAAGAAAAATGTGAGTTTTCTCATCCGCGAGATGAAACGTCGAGGTGGAACGCCGCTTCCCGACAAGGAGGCGGGCTCTGTTTGTCGAGGTTGAGCGGCACTTTTTTAATTGGATGTAATCCCCAAAGGTGGCCCGGCTAGTCCCGCGGCACCTGACTCTAAAAAAAAAAAAAGGATTAGGATTAGCCTTATTAATTATTACTTTTTGGGTTAATGCATTCATGCGCATTCATTGCCAGGGAGATAATGAGATGTTTCACTTTGAAGGCCAGCCCCGCTAGTTCAAATGTCCATTTTAGCACCCCTGTGAGTGATGACTAATGTTGACGCTTTGCCTATTCTCTGCTAAAGAGCGAACCGTATTTATGACAAGTCGGCAATTTTCCTGAAGATGTGTCAAAAGGCTTCATACGCGTCAGGAAGATTACAGGCAATTTGCCCACACCAAAAGGGGCCTGCGGTTTCTTTGTAACTGTCCAAATTGTTGTCGGCAGGGTTGGAGTTCATCGTGAATACAATACAATACAATACATGCTGAATGAGATTGTCCTTCTAAAACTGGATTTTATGACACATTTTTCAAGTGACAGAATTCTGATTGGAAATCAGGACTCTTCCAGATCTGGAGAAAAAAAAAATCTGCAGTGAATCAGAGTTTGAAGTCGAATTTCAGAGAAGGGTTTGAAATTGGGATCTCAAGCCTCAAGTGTTGGGGTTACAGTTCAAAATTAGGCTTTCAAGTCACGGATTGGATTTCAAGTCACAATAATTGGTTCAAACAAGGGTTATTGTTTCAAATTGGATTTACAAGACTGGATTAGGGTTTCAAATTAAGGTTTTAAAATGATTTTAGGGTTTTGAACGAGGATTAGGGATTTCAATATGCGAACGTATCGTTTCAAATTCGGGTTGCAAAATTGATTTGGAAGCCAAAGAGTGGGTTAAATTTTTACCAAATTAGGCTTTCAAGTCAGGCTGAGGTTTTTGAATGAAGGTTTTCACATAAGAGGTGAAGTTTCAAGCCACGGTAGAGGTTTCCAGTAGGAATAGGGTTTAAAATTACACCATCATGCTCAGATCATAGCTTCAAAGTAGAGATTCAAGACAGGGTTAGGACATGTTTCAAACAGGGTTTAGGTTTTTGAGTAAATGTTTCAAGACACTGTTGAAGATTCAAGGTAGGGTTTCAAGTCGTGTTTAGCGTAACCAGGTTGGGCTAGGGTTTCAAACAAGGGTTAAGGTTTCAAGCCAGGGTTAGGTGTTCAAATTAGGTATTTCAAGCCCGGAACTGGGTTTGCAATAGGGGTACGGTTTGACATTAGATTTGTAGCAGATTAGTGCAAAATAGGGATTTACAGCAGGGGTAGGGTTTCAAGCCAGGGGTCGGGTTGAACTTGACTTTTAAATGGGCAAATGTGTAAAGCGACAGTAAGGATATCTGAAACAGCCAATGATGTGATATACCTTGGAATCATTCACTTGCCAGCTGTGGTGGCAAAGTTTCTTATCCAGTGGGCGGAGCTGACATTTCCTCTGATATTTCACTTTTTCGGTGTTGCTCATCTGGATCGACGACCTCTTCCGTGGCTTATCGCTCCGTTTTACTCCGTCACGCCTTGTAAGGTTCGCCCTCCGACGCGGAGAGACAGAGTCGCTAGGCCATGCGTGCTTGATGTTTCTTCAAAACCTGCGGGGAGACAGGCATGCGTTGACATTGCTGCCGTTAGCTTGTGTGGCCGCAACCCAAGCTGCTGCCAGCCACACGCTTAATTAAGGTCTCACCCCACTTGCTCCACTTCTGTCTATCCCAAACTCCAGAAGGGACTTGGTGTTTGTTTTCAGTTACAGTTCAAGTATGGCTCCAGGTTTAAAAATCAGGGGTTGAGTCAGGGATCATATTTCAAATGGATGTTTACGGACGAGGTTTGTATTTCAAATAAGGTTTTCGAATTAGGGTGGTGAATACGGGTTAGGGTTTCAAATTAAGGAGGTTTTCATTTTTAGATTTTGGTTTCAAATCAGGGTGAAGGTTTTAGACTTCAAGCCAGCGTTGGGCTTTTAGATTCCCAGCGGTTAGCACTGCAGATTTAAATTGGAAATATCAAGTCTAGCGAATGCACATGGATATCGCAAAGATAACTTGCGGCTTTACATCCGCTTGAAAGCTTCACTGTAATAGGTTGTGATTTGCTTGTCGCCATCTCGTGTATGACTCTCATTTGTCAGCCGCAATTTTCTCCGCGCAATCAAAAAAACTTATGAGCAGCGCTCTTGAACACACCCCCTCCTTAAATCAGCAGCCACGTGCTCTCAACAACCAGGCGACAAATTCTGCTGCAAATCAGCCGACCTCACTTTCCGTCCGGGGTCCGACGTCAGGCCGGCTTCCGCTTCACCGGGCCCCGCGTTGACGCTAACGCCGCATAATATTGCCAGCCGCACTTCGGGTCGTCCAATTTGGACTGAGGATAAATCCATTCGGCACTTTGCGCGCAATCAGACCGGCGGTTTCTGATTGTTTCGAGTGTTTGGCAGAACCAGCGACGCTCAAGTGCGTGTAATTGACAGCACAAAAGACCCTTTAGAGGATTCTGAAGGACTGCTCGTTACTGACATAGCATACATTACATTCTTGCCGGAAGATACTTGAAAAGTCGACGTTTGTTGAAAATTCTAGAAATTTCCTGAACCTGCGAGAATCCAGGTTCAAGAAAGTGTCGTCGAAAGATGTCGTAAATGTCTTATGATTTGATTTGATAGCTGGTCAAGTTGTGGCTGTTTCAGACGGTAAACTTAGTCCATCATCCAAGTTGTACACTGACTCCTTCACATTTTTTGTCATTTCGATAGTTTTGGCCCTTGGAAAAAATTAAATACATGTAAATACATGTACATGTGACATCATTTCATATTGTTGTTACACTAATGTCGACACAGCCTGAGGATATGGCATGATATGGTGTCTCTCCGGGGACGACATGTCTCCGGAGGAGACCAAACACTCAGGACGACAATTACCTCACACCGCGCCACCTGCCATTTAGCAACGTTATGCCATTCGCGGGTGACATTTAGTACAATGTGGTGAAGCTGTCAATAATAACAGTAATATGTGGATGTATAAAAACAAAAAAAAACAAACAAAGTGGGGCAGCTTATTTATGATCTCACTATCCGGCTGCCTTTTGCTGGTGTTTCTTGAACATTTTGCTAGACCTTTCACAAAGAACAATGACATGGGAAACCTGAAAATTCTAGCTTTGACGAATTCCTACCTTCTCTGTTCCGCCTGTGATATTACCGTAGGTCAGGAGTCACCACCTCTGATACGACCTCAAAAGCCAGGAAATTCATCGACCGTCTTCCCATTTCATGTCTTTTGCTTTCACACACACCAACACAGTGTCACAATGGCAGTGTCAAAGGGGTACGACGCTCACTTCCTAATTCTCCACCAATAACCAGCCACTCTCCCACCCAGGCATGTGTATGGTGCCTACGGGGTCCCGTGCGCACCCCCCCAATCCCCCCGCCGTCGCGACCACCACCAATTTAATCCCCTCTCCCCTCTTCCTCAACAAACAAGAAGGTTTTGTCAGCCACGAGGGCCACCACATCCCTCTCAGTAGCTGCCAGCGGAAGCGCTATTGCTAGCTGCCAAACGCTCCGGGAAAAGAAAGGAAGAGGAACCAATATGCATATTATTCTAATACCAGCCGTCGGTGCCTGGAATCGCGCAACGTGACACCGTAATGAATGTGCGGTGCCTCGTAGGGGTCTACATGAAACTGTTTTGCGAATGTCTATGAATAATTCATTGCCGTGCCCAAAGGCGCTGAATCAAGCAAGGCAAGACTAAGAAAATTAGCAACCAATTAGTGTTTATTTATGACCGCTGTGTGTTTTGCTTTCGTCCTAGTGAGGGAACGTCAAGTGTCAGTTACCTGTCTGACCTTGAGGGTTGGACTCAAATCAGATGGTGGGGGGGGGGGGGGTGCGACAATAGTCTAGAAAACATGAGGAATTTCCAAAAAGACCTTTACAATTTTATTCAGAAAGTACATCTTAAGTTAAGGCTTTGTTGATAATCCTTGGACGATATCATAAAGGCACTACTGTTGGATGATTCATGTGATGAATGAAAGCAGGTTTATTTTAAGATCTTGGCTAATATTTGAGGTGCACAAATTATCAGTAGTGAGGATCTTTACTTTGGATCACTCTTCTGGGTTCCTGGCGTCTTTCTATTGTGGCGCAAAATGAAGCAAAATGATTGATATGTTGAACTGGTATCGATCGATATCAACACATATGCTGGTATCTACCCACCGCAAGATCCTATTCTTGTTCAATTATATATGAACTGTTTTTCAAGATGGATGGCATTTTTTTAGTTCTTTTTTTTTTTTTTTTTTTTTTTGCTGCATATGGTCATTTTTACGTTAATGCCTCTTTGTTTTGTCTCAATATTGAAAGCGGGTTACGCACAGTGTGATAGAGCGTTACGTTCTGATGATTTCGAGTGACACTAAGGAACAGACGTGGGAGTAGGCCAAATATGTGCAAGTCTCAAGTATCGAGTTAACGTTAACCTTTAAGTCACAAAATACTGTTGAAAATATCAAGCGAGTCGAGTCCCCACTAAAGTGGAGTCCGGTCATTACTGTATATGGGTTAAGTCATGAATCAAGTCATCCAACCTAAGACTGCTAGCGTGTTAAAAATGCAAATTTAAACTGCAAACGTGCAAGACTTGTCACGTCACGTGTCTTAAATTCAGATGAATGGTCTCTTGACCACCAGGTCCACCTTCAGTCGAGCCTTTCATCAATTTGTTGCCAAGCAAGTCCCAAATTCGAAAATTATCGACTGGAGTCTGACGTGAGGCAAGTCATGTGACTTGAGCCAAGTCTTGTAACACCCTCCTCCTAAGGAGTGTTCCAGTGATGCTTATATTACTGACTTATTTCTTCCCTTGACTTGGCTGTCCGACATTTTTGCGACATGGCTTTTTTTTTTTTTTCTTGGTATCATATCAAGGATGGTAGGATATGGCACGACTGTCGGATGATTCACATGACCGCTGCCCGTCACATGCATTAGGCCGCAAATCAATGCGGCTCGACTGTCACATCTTTGCACGTGACACGGAGGAGACTTTGTTGACGGAGGCACAGTCAGTCACTGCTAAACCTCCGTCTCCTTGAAGACCCCCCCCCCCCCCCCCATCCCCTCTCCTTCCCGTCTTCCTCCTCCACCTCGCCCCCGGCTTTTCCTACCCCAGCGCACTGGCAGCCGGCCCGGATGCATCGCCGGTCGTCACTTGTCAACGGAACGACGCGACACGTCGCTCCGATTCGCGGCGCGTGTCGTTGAAAGCGAATCTCCCCCTCTCCTTACCGAGGAAAAATGGGAGTGGGGGGGGGGGGGTGAATGGCATGTGACCAGAGATAAAAGAAAATAAACAGAATCATTTGGGGTTTGCTGTTTTACCTCCGTCACGCCAGAAGAAGAAACTTTAGGTGGTCAAGGTCAAAGAAGAACTCGCAAGCTAATTCAATTAAAGAGGGGGCAAGGGAGCGCTGTGGAAAATGCAGACAATCAGTTGACAGGTGGATAAAGAGGAGAAAAATACGAGATTGGTGAAGATAACTCTGCACCGGCTCCCATTCTTCTTTCCTTTTGTGCAGCTTTGATTTGGAAGGCAATGCTGATGCTGTCTCGTCTCCCCCCTCCCCCCCAAAAAAAAAGGCCCATTTGCACGGCTGCAATGAAGCAGACCGGTTGTGCAGAGGAAGAGATAAGGCCACCCGGCACACGTTCATTGTCCTCCTCTCACTTCAGGTCACATCATTAAGGTCTCGTCCAGGGTGT
>CAAKHF010024974.1:0-15130 GCA_901007745.1 Hippocampus kuda | reverse complement strand
CCTAGTCTTTTCCCGCCGAGTCGGAATACATTTCTCTGCTGGCCGACGCCATCGATTTTGACTATCAACCTTAACCGATAAAAGCCACCTCTTTTGAAGGCGGTCGTGCTGTGAGAGGACGGTGGGAGGCCTGGGGAGACGCAGGGAGGGGAGGAGGCGAGGGGATCTTGGAAGTATCGAGTGCAAATATTGATGGAAGCCAGCCAATGGCAGTGAAGCTGCGGCCAAGGAGCCACGCAAATGCCCTCCCACTTGCATCTTGGCAACGCAGACATTTTTATTTATTTGAAACGCTGAGTATGATGTACATGCCCTTTTGTTAATCGATAAAGAGTGAAATTTTGTCAGGGTGTTGGAGGGGAAATTCATAAAGTCCATGGTGAATTTTGTTGGCTGGATTTGACATTTCTCGACATAATTGCTTTGAATTTGATCAAAATTTCCATAGATATGTTAGGGGACATTTTGGTGGTGATTATTTTTTTCTTAAATGAAATAAAGGAATTTGGAAAAGGTATTAACCCTTTCAGTGAATTTGACAAACTTTTTCCGAGTGACGTTTCGCGGACTCTGAATTTTGTCAAATTTTTCTATTGCGACGCTGTTGCGCCTGTCAGTAAATTTCGCCGGTCCGTCATTCTCCTAGTCAACACCCCGTGGAATTATGGGAAATGCTTTGTTGTTAGCATTTGACCCACAGGTATGTTCAAACGTAGTTGCAAGTACATTGGAACCAGTCAAACCATTGTTTACCAGTCAAAAATGTTTACCCCACGTTTGCAGTTCCGCGCTTTCGGAACTACTTGCAAACATGCGCCGCAAAACATCATGTGCTAAAGGTCGTTTTGGTTTTTCGGGGTAGCGATGGTTCGGGTGAGAGCCGAAAATCACTTCTGTTGGCGTTTTCCGTCAGTCCGCCAGCAAAACAGGAGTCCGTCAGTATGTCACTGACGGACATTCTGTCGCTATTGACTGCTCACCATCGATAATATCCATGTCGTTTTTTTTTTTGTTGTTTTTTTTTTCCCCACTCTGTTTTTTGGCCACAACATTGTCAGACATCTTTGGGGGAAGGGGGGGGGAGGTTACGTTTTTTGTTTTTTTGTTTTTTTTTACTGGTTTTCTCAACATGACCGTTGCTAAAATACTGATTTCATATATTTCTTTTGTGAGCTAGTGCAGTCTTGCCAACAACACCCAACTAAAGTTAGCTTGCACAAAGTCAGCCCTTTGCTTTAATGACCCCCCCTCCCCCAAAAAAAATCCTTTGGACCATTCCTCAACACGTTACCTCTGATACTTTGGCATTTCGTACGTCTGCCGACAACACCCCCCCCCCACCACCGCCGCCGCCAGCCGAAAGCAGACAAGTTGGCAAATAAATCATTAGTGGCTGCCCTATGCAGCCTGATATTAATTATCCTGTGATCGCCACTCATTTGCACGTTGTACTGAAAATGTCACCGCCGAGATGAATTGGAAAACATGGAGAAGAAAAAAAAAACCACACGCACACAAAAAAAAAAAGCCCATCATCTTGTAGCCTTTATGCTGCAGAATGTCAGAAGAGATGACATATTGTTTTGGCCTGCTGTCTCACAGCAACCGTGGAACTGGAACATGGAAGTTGGATGAATTAATGTGGGGGTTTTTTTTGGAGTCAATTTGTAAATCTATTGAAAGCCCGTTTCAGACCGGAAAACCAGCTCGAGTACACCATGTGGCCTTCAATGTCCCCGGGAATAAAAGACTGTTTGTAGGAATCGATCATATGAGTACAATAGTGTTCTGTCGTCACTGCATTAATGCTTTAAAAAAGCCGGTTCCTGGATGCAGGAACCGGAAACTGAATCAGTTTAGACTCCATTTAGGACTACAGCAATTTTTACTCCATGCATTATTTTGAGTCGATGTGTTTATTTCTCTTCGGCTTTTAACTTCCTTATCTTTGTCGCAGGTGACTGTAACTTTGTGAAACCGCTGGCAGCATGCGGCTACAGCCAAGGCAGAGACGACGACTTGGACTGGGAGCAGGTGAACACCAGAGAGAAGCCTTCTTCTGATCCGTGGATGCCCTCAGGTAAGCCGGTTCAAAAAAAAAAAAGAAAGAAAAAAAAAGTCCCAGTTGGTTGCTTTCATTCGCTCGGCTATACGGGAAAGCTTGTTGTTTATAATTTTGTGATAAGAAGAGAAAAAGAACACAAGGGAGTGGGACATTGTTAAAATTGGGGATAATTTACATCCTAACTGCACCCCAAACCAAATTTTCTCCACCTCTGATAATATCCAGAGCCACTTTCAGGTGACTACTCAAAACACGACTATGCGGATGTGCTATCATATAGAAACACCCGCATTATACACAAACATCCACGTACGTCAGGTGTGACGCCCCTACTGTCATGTCAGAGCCAAAAGGTAAGCAGAGCTGCGTTGACTTAAAAACAGAAGATGAAAGTCGATTTTTCATGAACGGTGGTCGCTGCGTCACGTATGAAGTGCTTCCATGAGTGAAGATGCTTTTTATTGTTTGCTAATCCCCCATTTCCTGCACGTAGAAGAAAACCTACCGGTAAGTCTCAGGGCGAGACGCTAAAACCTGGGAGGTCTTAAATTGTCCACCACAAATGATTTTCAATATCAATTCCTGACTAGAAATGTTTTGTGTCAAAATGTGACAAATTCTCAAGGCTCTGTTGTGGGCAAATCACTACATTTATGAGCAATTATTGTGAAAAAAGCGTTTCAAGCAGTGATGCCTTCAATTTCACCCCACAACCTCCCTGTCAATGCACAGACATGAGCCAGGATAACAATCTCTTGTGAGAGGAATTTTTTTGCGGCGATTCCTAAGTACGGGTTAAGAGCAAAGTTGGCAATTGGAGGCGAGATAGCTTTTTGCGCCACCCCTTCGGGGCGTCAAACAATTTCAGCATTCAGGCGCGCTGCATTTTCTCCATCCCTTTCCGGAGCGGACAAAGTGGAAGGTGACAATTTAACGTGGCAGGTTGAGTGCTGAGAAAAAAGTGCAACATGCTAATCACGCCGCGGTGGAAATGAACAACAACAAAAAAAAAAAGGACGAGTTCGATCAATGGGGCGGTGCCTCAAGTCTGCAGAGAATGGCTTGTTAAATTGCTTGATGTGTTGATTTGACCGTGGATTACTTCGAATTGTTCGTTCGTTTCTTTTGTGGAAGGTGGGCATTGAGACTAGCAATTTGCCGAGCTACAATCGCATGAATCAAGACGGGTATTGTGAACACGTCATCGAATGAGACTCGAACAAGACGGTTGGATGTGATGACGTGGACTTTTTTTTTTCTCATGAAAATTTTGGTTTTGTGCCCGTCTCCATGTGAAGTAAGAGCGAAAACGAGCTGATGTTAGCCGAGCTACTTAGCTAGTCGCCAACTTTCGGTTCAAGCTAGCGTCATAGTAATAGATGAAAATGACATTGAATTTGTTGACACTTGTGTTAATGTGTCCTCATGTTGGAAGTATGACCTGCTCTCGCAGCCTCTTTTTGCGAGTTCTTTTGCATATCCTTCCTCTACCAAGACGAAAAAAAAGAAGCACCCAAGTTCGAGCTACGACTATGATTATTACACTCAAAGATGACAAAATTGACATAACCCTAAAAAAACGATGCATCTAGATCAAACCTTGTTAAAATAGTGTTCATTTTTTTGTCCAGTGAGCATACTTGAGTTCAAAATTTGCACTTGAGTGAGCTATTGAAATTATTTGAATGTTACAACACTTCCGTGGCAAAAGTGTCGAGCACGTAAACGGCAATGCTCTTTTGTGTGTTTATCCAAGAAAACCATACGAAATGTACCTGTATACATTTGGACTTTTTTTTTTTTAAATGTTGAAATAACTCATTATATACATTTTGTTTTGTCCAAAAGGAACTTATATAATGACAGTGTGACAAAGAATTTGATTTCTCCTAAAAAAAAAAAAAAAAAGTTTACGTTTAAACAGTTTCTTGTTTTGTGCCTCCAAAAAATAAATAATCCTTTGATTTCAATCGTTATCAAAATCATCATGATTAATATTTTTCTCCATAATCGAGCTAACCCAAGTACCCCAAAAAGTGAACGTTGAAATCGGTAACCAGCCAATGTATGTTCACATGCCAACTTTTTTTTTTTTTATGTTGTGGATAATTTTTAGTTGTTCTGTTACGACATGGTCGTTAACTGGCAAGTGGAGCAGTGGCATGAATGACGACACATTTTAATTAAGCGTTAAATTTAGAACACATGCGTGGTGTTAATTTGTAGGTCACCCTCTTCCCAATTGCGCTTTGACCTTTCGCCCGGCTTTCCCGTGCTCCAACATTAATCAAAAGTGGAAAGTAATTTCTCTTTAGCGTTTGGCCACACACGGCAAACGTGGGGTCTGCTCAAAATTAGCGAGCACCCTGCTAATTGACTGTGTCACCGAGGTTACAGCCGACATCATCTCGGCCCGCTGCAATCCATCCTCCGGTAAGCAAAACAACATCCATCACATGCTTTGTTCGAACATGAAAACTTTGCTGTTCCATTAGTGCTATTCCTCAGGTGTCTGGCAGTGTCTGTGCATTTTAAGCAGGACCGGTGACTACAATGCATTCTAATTAATTCCAGCGTGCGTGCGGGCTGATGGAAGGGCTCACATAATTAAAATTGAATGTCTTATTATAATTTCAAATATCACTATAGGGAGCCCACGTGGCTGATACAAGTGGAGAGGTTTGCGAAGTGGAGTTTAACCTCATGCTCAACGGCCGATTCACATGTGTCCGCTTCTTCATGCTTGGCTGTGGACTTCTTTTATTTTAATGAACCGTGTAGATTATTTGAAATAAATGTGTTTCGATTGCGCAAGGTCAGTGTGTGTCAGTGCATGTTGTTGGACATACAGTAATCCCTCGTTTATCGCGGTTAATGGGGACCAAAACCACCCGCGATAAACGAAAATCCGCGAAGTAGCGACCAATTAACATATACGGGTAAAAAAAATTTATTATTATTTTTTAAAGTCCGCAAAAATGTCCGCAAACAGTCTAAAAGAAGCTGCAAAACAACAGCGAGTCACAGAGCAACATATACAGTACTGTACTCCATGTATATGGAAAAAAAAGGTAAATAAAATAAATAAATCCGCGATGCACCGAATCCGCGATAAATGATCACTGTATAATTTATTTGATTTTTTAACTTACTGTGTGAATTATTTCTGGTGTTTAGGACATGTCATTCTGCAAGCAGTCCTGCACTACCATCTTAGGTGTCACTATCCCACTAGGCTGCGCTTTCAAAACAAAGGACCCAACGAGGACGTTCAATTTGCCGCCGCGCAACATATTTAGAGCGAGACAATTAGTCATTAAGCCAGAGCCGCACTTTCCATTGTGCCCGGCATAACACACAAACCCTAATTAATCTCAGTTTGAGACTCTTTTTTTTCCCCCCCCCGCCCCGCTCAGCCTTTTTGCTTGTGAGTCCCTGCAATGAGCCCCACGGGAGGGCCAGGCAGCGGTTTCTGGAGAGTCAGCTGGCGCTCTCTCTTCAAGAGCCAAACAAAATAAATAAAGGGCAGGGGTGTTTTCTTTTTCTTTTCAGCCTTCGAATTGGTCAGAGTCATCCTGTAGATGCCCGTGCTTGTAATCAGAGCTGCAGGGAGGCATCAACAAGGCCGTTTGCCAGTCACATGTGGCAGTTAGTTGAATAACACATCGAAGAAAATAACCAAGAGGACGGAATTACATGCCCCATTTCTTGTGGATGATAGCATTCACCGCACAAACTAAATTTACACCAACCGGGCTGAGTGGCACAATTTGGGAAGATGTAAACTGGCAGAGTAAATGAATGGGGAAAAAAAAAATACATGAAATGGAAAAATTGGTTTTGAAATTGAAAACGATTGGAAAATTCTCGTCCCATTATGGAATGCGTTTGACATTAGCTTGCCAATTTTTAAGTGGCACTTAATTTGTTAAATCATAAAATTCATACTTTTTTTTCTTACTATGCTAATATATACAATTATTAATATGCTCTTTAAGAAATAAAGACATTAATTTCAAGTAAGTTTTTATGCCTTCACAATTTTTTACTCCGAGTAAAGGGATTGTTCATGGTGATCATAATGATTTTTTTTGCACAAAAATAGTTATAATCACATTATTATTATTATCATTATTATTATTATTTCTAAAACATTTTCGTTTACATGCAAACGCTTCGTGTTTTACTGGATTTGCTCATAAATTTCGGAGGTCACGAAAATACGTTTAAGGGACACTTTACGAATTTCGCCATTTTCAGCAGTACAAAGTTAATATTTTGCCGATCATCATTTTATTTCATGTAACAATGAACGCCTATTAAAAATGCATTTTGCCATTTGCTGTCGGCTGAACACGAAATCACAAGTACTCAGGGCTCTGGTAACGACCAATCACGGCTCAGCTTGAAAACTTCACGTGAACTTTTTACGAGAAAAATTTGAACCGGTATCTCTTGAGCAACATTGTAACAAAATTTCTTTCCAATTGCATTGATTTACTTCTGTACAAAAGCCTACCAAATTGAATGTGAACAGGATGTAACAACAGATAATGTAAACAATTAATTTAAAAAGTATTGTCAACAAAGAGTATTTTAACCCCCCCAAAAAAGTATTTAAAAAATATATATATATTTTTTGGTAATGTACCTATTGTACAAAGCCCTCCCAAATCTCAAAGGAACATGCTGTCCCTTACAACAGGTTGTCTGCCGCTGTTTCGAATGCACTTTGAAGTGAAAGAGTGGAAGGAGGGACGACGGGAAGGGCATCCTGAATTGAATCAGAATTCAAATCACATCAGCTAAAGATGGGATTTGCCGCCGCGGGATGAGGACAAGGAGGGGGGAAGCGGCGAGGGGGGCGCACTGCGTTTCACAAACTAAACTAATTGCTTTTAGAGCCATTCACAAGTTTGTGTGAGGTCCCGCCGCAGAGTTGGCAAGGTTAAGGAGAAAGCCCATTATACGATTAGAGGACCAAACGGAACGTCAAATTATGTCATCTCGATACATTTGTGGATTATTTCCCGTGTGGCGACGCATGGTGTGATATTAGAGATGTTTGTGCATGCATAAGGAGCGGCGGCAAACTGGATTTGGACAAACAGGATTACGACTGCACGCCGCGATGTTGCTGTGGAGGACTTATTTGCATATTCCGACTTCATGGTATGCACCGTGGCTAATGACGCAGACAGGTAACTCTCTTGCAGCAGCTTCTCTTGTGTAATGGGCCATTGATGAGACATTGATTGCAGCAGGGGCAATTGGCCTGACTGCATTTTAAGATGGTAAATTGAAGCCATTAAAATAATAAAAAAAAAGGAGCATCACATATCAATCAGTATTAACAAGGAGGTGGGACAAAATAGGGCTGTGTAGACTCTAAATTTGGCCTGTGGTATAGATTGAGATGCAACCTATCGCGCAAAGCTTCTTGATGATGTCTTTGTATCTGCCTTAATGTGAGAATGGCTTGCAGCATGTCTGAGGAGCTGCTCAGCAGTTGAACAGTCAGCCATTTCGCCTAAGTGCCGGCTGCTCGGGAACTACGTTTTGTAACTGAACTCAACCATGCAGCGCAATCATCAATTTTCACCCCCCCCCCCCCATCCCCACAAAATTGTCTAATCAACTTCACATATAGGATATGCAGCATTTTATTCCTTCTTGTCGCACATATTAATTCAACCTGTTTGTAGATGAGAGAGGAGCGAGATTGAAGACTGCGTTTACCAGTGTGAGGGCACCACCATCTTGGCTGTCGTGATTACAACATGCATGACATCACTCACATTTGCGACAAGCTGAGTTTGAAAATTAACATAGAACTGCAATAATACTGTGGACTGGTATAATTCTCCTTTTATCTGCCAGTCACAGGCTCGCTAGATGAGTGATCTGTGAGCCTAAGCTAGCTAGGTTAGCTCTACAGTTTAGCTCTCTCGTAGCTGGGTAAATATTAATTTAACGACATGTCGGTTCTGCATTTAATTGAAAACACAATAAAGGCCCTGATTAGACACCATGGAAAGTGTAGTTTTACCAATAAAAAAAGTAATTATTTAAACATTGCCATCTATACATAGACGCCACTTGTAATACACTTTTCTGGTCGTGAGCGTGTCCGCCATCTTTAATGTGGCATTGCCCCCAAAAAACGAATGGACGCTACCTTCATTCAGCTCCAAAAAGTGACAAAGTGTACAAATCTCTCATTTATCCCTTTACATCCACTTATAGATTTGGCAAACAGATTGGTACCAAAGACAACGAACGTAGTTTTGAAATCTGATAATTGGAGATTTTTACGCCTACGTTAAGAGTGTGACACTCATATAAATGTTAGTTGAAAAAAAATGACATTCATTATTCCAAATAATTTAAGTGTATACATTCATTTAATTCCTTTTAGTTGGTTTCCATTGAGGGATGTAAATGTTCAGTTAATTTTTCGGGAAAACATTTTTTTTTTTTTATGATCAGTGAAAAACTACTTCATCATTCCAATATGTGTTGTGACTGGGCAAGATTTTATGACTTCACTTTACGACTTGACTTGCTTGAAATTTGGTGGCGAACTCCCATGACTTGCTTGATTCGATTCCACCGTGACTTGGGACTTGCACGTATATGACTTGCTTCCACTTCTAATAAAAAAGATGCATACGTGGCATCTTTTTGAAGAGGTGTTCACTGTCTGTCAAATTTTACACCAAAAGCTCAAGAAGGGAAGAATTGTATATATGAGGTTGGTGCTGGCATTCTATTCTATTCAATTCTAAGTTACTTTTTTGTGGGGATGGTAGGGAGTGCACCATCTCTGTGGGGATGTTGAAGCAGGTGCACGACTTCAACAGATTTGGAAAGTCCGCCGTTAGAATGTCACTTCGCTGTGAACTGTTGCTCATGAATGAAGGAAGCAGGCTGTCTAGGTGGTCCTGATTGACGGTTTGAGGTGAGCGCCTACGCCGTCTTTTTCATCAGGCCACCTTTCATGTTGGTCCACATTAGCAACCCGAGCCATTTTGATTGCTGGCACGCCGGACGGCCTCGTCTTCACTGACATTTCCCGAGTGGCAAGCGTGCTTTTCTGCCGCCGCGACCTCTCTGAATTTTATGAGCAAATGAGACCTGCAAGCTTTTGGGGTTTAAAGAGCGCCCCTTCATTTTCATTCAAGCCCTCCTCCTCATCATCGCCGCCACCCACCACCACACACTTAATGATTTTTGCCGAGTTCAGGACCCGAGTGCGGGAGAAATAATGAGTGCTCGTCATTATGGCAAATTATATCTTCTGCTCTGAGTATCACTTGCCTCCAAATTCAACGAAATACCTTCTTCTATCAGTACACGTTGATCATTGCAATTCCACCCTTTAATCTTTGTTGTTCAATATGAGCACCCCGTTTTCATGTGCAGAAAAACTCCCACAGATACTGTAGCAAACAAACAAAAAAAATGATACAACGCAATTCAATGTCGATATTTTGTCACTTTGAGGTTTGATGAGTATTAATATTTTATCATAAATAAAAAACCCATTTGACAGTGAAATTGATTTTTTTGACACACCAGTTAAAGCGGGACCACATTTGACTCACGTATTGATACTGTATCGCAAATAAATGAAGAGCATCGCCGTATCGATTATTTGTCCCCATTCCTTGTTCTGTTTGTTTAACATAAATTTTATAGTGCGATATCAAAAGTATACAGTACCGTGCTCTAGTTGAACATTATCAATATTTAATGCTTGTCGAGCAAAACGGTATCAATACAGAAAAATAAAAGATTTACCACTTCTGTCATGCCATTTTTGCACAGTTTGGTCATGGTGGAGGTATCTAGAAAAGTGACAATCCTAAAAAGATGGGCACGAAAATCCAAAGAAAAAGCAAAGCACGCACAGAACACAACGGAATTCTAAAGTTGACCATCGTCTTGTGTGACTAAGGGTCGTGTGCGTCTCTAGAGATGCAATTTCCCTCAAATTATGGTGTCATTCCAATTTTTGGCTCAGTGGTTGATTGGTCATTTCCCCAACTTCTTACCAGACGGCGTTTTTGAAAAAGAATTTCACTTCAGAAAAAAAATGAAAATAAATTAAAAGCATGTTTTTTTTCCACCCGTCAATTAGCCGCCGTCCTACCACCGTCACCTTCCCTATTCAGTCTTCCACCCCCACAACCACGCATACTGTGTGGACCTGCCACAACCACCACCAGCTAATTAGCCAGCGAAGAACAAAAAAAAAAAGCACACGAGCAAAAGATAGACACTATGCTGAAGTTGTGCTAATGCAGCGCAGATGTATTTTATTTTATTATATCTCTATTTTTTTTTTTTTTTTGCCTTTAATGGTGGCGTGTTGAAGATCAATTAAAAAATAAAGCATGCTCTCAAGGCTGCCTCACTCCACCACTCGGACAGTCAGATTTCTTATTATTACAAATGTAGGCCACCTTCACCTTCCATTACAATGACGAGGTGCATAACACACAGCGGGGGCGATGAAAAATGAATTAGATTAGAAAATGAAGTGTCCCTGCTTCAGATGAGACTGATGTTAATGTCGCCGCTTCTCGCGCGTGAATGTGAGAAACTGAAGGGAAATGTGTGCCTTTGAAGTTTGACGAGGGAGGATTTTTTTTTTTTTTGATTCGGCTCATTGATCACTGCAGTCTAATCTTATGAATTCTGTCAATTGTGTGGAATCCATTTTGGATTGTCATCCCAATCATCCATTGGTAAATTTTTGAGCTTTTCTAGCCTCTTCGGTCATGATGTAATAAATACGTTATGTTGTTTTAGTTTGAGAAACCACGTCAATCCATACCTTGACGTATCATATTGTGTCGTTTATGACTCTATCTGTAAACAAAGGTCAAATATGGATCAGTTTTAACTATGGTTGGTAAAAAATATCGCTCGTCATGTATTGTTTAGTTTGCAACATCAACATTGTTTCGCCGTGAAGGAGTGTAAACTGTATTCTGCCATCCATCCATCCATTTTCCGATCCGCTTTATCCTCTCAAGGGTCGCAGGGCGTCCTGGAGCCTATTCCAGCTGTCTTCGGGCAGTTGGCGGGGGACACCTTGAACTGATTGCAACATCCAACAATTGGAGCATTCCATTAACCTGCCATGCATGTTTTTGGAATGTGGGAGGAAACCGGAGTACCCGGAAAAAACCCACACAGTTACAGGGAGAATGTGCCCACTCCACATAGGAAGGCTGGAGCCGGAAAAAACGCTACACCTCCGCACAATGAGGCCGACACGCTAACCACTCGTCCACCGGGCCGCCCAGTTTTGATACATGAGCGGTCAAATATTTAATTTTAACTAGCGATGGAACAGTACCGTGCATCCGTATCGCAAAAATTCAGAAAAGAGTCACTGAGAAATATCCCAAAATTCGCATTGTGAACATAAGTGAACCAAAAAAAATCTGATTCTCCGAAAGCTAATTTGCATCTCGAACATAACAATAATTAAAACACAATTTGCAATTCAACTAAATCACAATACACAAGGATTAAAAATTGCAGCACATCAGGATCCAAAATTGCACCGTTCTGAGTCGTGACAGGTTGCCATGTGCCAAGTTTGTTGGCCTAACAGGTTCTTTGTTGTGCCAACGTAACTTTCGCGACTGCTCAACTGAACTTGGCAACTACTGTAGTGACTTGGTGGTGTTATTGGAAGTTTCTGGAGACTCTGAGACGCCCCTCTCTATTCAAATGAATCGTGCTTAAACAAAGCCATCACTGGTTAAGTAAACCATCCATCTGTCCATTTTCAAGTGCTTTTTTTTTCACCACTAGGGTGGCGGGTGATCTGGAGCCTAACCCTAGACTGGCCGCCAGCCAATCGCAGGGCACATCATGAGGAATAACCCTTTGCACTCACACTGATGGTTAATTTCATCTTTTATGAGTGGACAGGCACACCGCAGGCCCAACTACTTGTTAATTAAAAAGTACGCTTTTAATACTCGTATGTGCACCTATTGTGTATTATTATTTATTCATCAAGAGGATGATTAAAAAAAATGTTTGCAAAGGGTGCGTGCGCCTGTGATATTTTCCACCCTAATTAAAATACAAAAGGTGCTTTGCTGGCATGCTAAAGTGTCAGCGTGGAGTTTCCACGCCGCACCACAAGCCGCGACTCAACAATTCATCAAGTCGGCGAAAGGTGTTGAAACCTCACCTCGTGGCAGATGGTCGAGCGTTATTAACGAAACATCAGCCGCCATCGTGTGTCAGGGGACACCCGAAACGCCTCAGCCGGCCCTGTTGGAGCTCAGTTTCCTGGATCAGAAATAATGACGCTTTAATAAGAGACAAACTCAACGCGAATGACAACAATGAGCCACAAAGGGGCGATTGCAATTCGGGCGGCTTCGCTGATTAGGAGCGCTTACCGGCGTTGCTCAAAATGCTTAGCTAGCATCCGGATCCAACCTTCGCGACGCCAGATGGCCGGTCCCAACCTTCTCCGTTTCCCTAGAGTTGCGCTGCACCTGTTACATAACTTATTCATCAAACACCTCGCCATAAAAAAAGAAAAAAAAGAAAAACTAACTCTAGCTCTGGGTCATCTCTGGTGCTGGAGCATCCTTGCGGTTTGTTCGGTTGCCATGGAAGTGGCCCAACAGCGCAGAGCGTACATTCTTGAGTAGCACAATTTATTTATTCCCATTAAAATGGAGCATCCGCTGAAGAGAAGAATAATTATCTTTTAATAGTTTTTGAGGTGATTACAATTTACACTCGGAACCCCAGGGAGGCATAGCGACATGAGGAGGCAGCACGAGTGATGTGATACCCCGCCCCGCCCCTACCCCCTTGCAAAAATGGGGGCACCTTGCTCCAGGACACCTCGTCAGAGAAGAAGTGCTGTCTCTCAAATTCCCAGAACTGGAGTCATGAGTGGGTCCTCAACTCTGACAAACCAACTTCCAATTCCCCATGCTTGAAACTGCTGCCCAAGGAGGGACCATGCAACAGATGTGGAGCCCCCAGGAAATAGTTTGTCTCACTAAAGGGCACCTCATCTCTCAAATGACTATAATTGTGGTCCCTGGTGACTCCTTAGCTCTTCTGAGGGTCGAACTAACAAACTTCCAGGTCCCACGTTTGAAATTGCCAGCTAAAGAGGGTCCACACAAGTGATTGGTCTCTTCGAGGTTTGCTGGAGGGGACCTCATCTCTCAAATTTCAATTATTGTGGTTCCTCGAGGTTTTGCTCTTCTGGGTATTCAACCAGCCACCCTCCAGCTGGCAAAGCCCCCCTGCAGTTTGGCCACCAAAAAAAAAAAAAAAAAAGAACCCGAACAAGTTATGTGCTGCCCCCAGCAAATGTGATGCCATGCTCAAGGGCACCTCATCTTTTAAATTTCTCCTCCGGGTATTGACCCAAGCAACTTCCAGATCCCCAAAATCCATCAAATCTGGAGAAAAAAAAAGACTGAAACTGCCCACCAAAGAGGGATGGGACAAGTGGTGTGATACCCCCACCATATCGGCTGCCTTGCTAAAGGGCACCGAATCTCTCAAATGTGAATAGTCGTGGTCTTTATTGACCCCCTTCCAGGATCTCAAGAAAACAAAAACGGCAGACTTTCTCTTTTCAGTCACAGGGTCTTGAGTTTTTTTTTGGGTCAACTCATGTTAGAAATAGCTCTTAACTCATTCAGTACCAGCCAATTCTGGACGAAGTCTGAAAAGACGTTTAAAAACGTCCTTGGGAGTGAGTGACTTAATTTCCTGACTCCAAGTCATGTTTCTTGGGCCGTATTTTCAAAAACCTTTTAGTGGCGTACTACCTGACCTAAGATTACAGATGTGAACTGAAGATTTTGGTTTTATCTTTCAACCAATGGCCATTTGTGACTTCAACTGTACCTACAGAACATGCACCGTAGAAAGGAGGATCTAATCTCAGCTGTTGCAATTACAGCAAAATACAGAAAGCTTGTTCATAAGTCTGCAGAGACGTCCCGAGAACCGAGCGCCTTAATGAGAAAATGCTCTTATCTCTTGATAAATTGACTTCTCCGACTATTACCGTGAATAAGAAGACAAAACAGGCCGGCCTAAAGATGAAAGATATTCGTGGGGACTGTTTTCCTTTAGCCAGAGAGCAGGAGGATGTGATGGGAAATCAATACGTGCCCCCATTTAGCTTTTATTGCTTGGGTTGGATATTAAAAGTTAAACTAATGCCCCTCGTGCGGTGCCAATATAACACAAGTGAGAAGTATTATGCTGGCAAACTGACAAGACGACGCATTCGTTTTTTGTCATCGTCCCTTTTTTTCACGCCGATGCCAGGCGTGTGTGAGGCGGAGCCGAACGCTTAGAATCTCTGTTGACTTTCAAGTCAACATCCAGCGATAGGCTTGGCACGCCGGGCGCTAAAAGCGGCGGCGAAATAACACCAAATGCATTGGCGGCCTCGGCCCGGCGCTCTCTCACAATAGCCTATTTGTTCAGTCAATGAGTCGAGCACGCCCTGCTTGTCTTGTTGTGCCGCGCCTGTAACGCTCGACGATTCCATCTGTCTCCGACTTGAGATAACGAGCCGGTGGGGTGCGGGTGGGGGTGGTGGAGGGGGTTCCGGCATGTTTACGCGAGGAAGCTGGAGTGAGAGGAGGCTGCCGAAGGCAGTCACAGGGACTGTCTTCAACTTATTTCTTGCCCCCAAACCACCCCGTCCCACGGCCTTTAAGACAGTTTTCCCGAGCAGCATGTAATTGGCATGTATATCATGAGCAGATGAGTTGAAAAGTTTGAAGATGCGAGGCCTGTCAAGAGAGAGAAAGTGTCCCCGTTTGGCTTGAAGGAGCCATTTTTTGGAGTCGTTTTGGCCATTTCTAGAGGTCCTTCAGAAGGACTCTTCCTATAGATTTGGTCCACTTAAAACCAAATTGGATCTGCTTGTACGAGACAGATGGGTAATGTTTAATCAGGAGAATTTGAGGTTTTGATTGTTACGTGTGGGTAGAATAATGGCAGCGATGTTTGCTGCCTCGCCATAGAAACCCCCCC
>CAAKHF010024972.1:0-18989 GCA_901007745.1 Hippocampus kuda | reverse complement strand
CCCACCCCCCCAGTCCACCCTGACAGCACTGGGCAGCTCCTTCAGCCAGAGACTGTTACACCCGCGCTGCAAGAGGGAGAGGTCGTTCCTACCGACTGCTGTCAGGCTGCTGAACAAACACATGTGAAAACCTGGACTCACCCATTCACCCATTGCAAATAGCACAGCTACCTTATACAGCATATATGCAGTTGCATATATGCTTGTATCTATATTTATATTTTATATTGCATTCGGTACTGTGTACAGTTCATTTTTCTTAAACATTATTTTGTGCATGCAATACTTCCTCCCCCCCCATATTTTACTGCTGTAGATTACAAAATTCTCCATCTTATCTAATCTTATCTTATCTTAACACTGCGGCAGGTCGCTATGTATGATGTCAACTCAGTTTGGAGTTTTAAAGCGTTAGCCATGTTGTTATTATGCATTTGCATGCCAACTGGAAATTAACATGCCACGTTAACGCGAACGCGGAAAGTGCTCTGTGTATAAAATCCAATAATACGCTGATATGGAGTTTTCTCATTGAAGTTGGGGCATTTATAAGATGAGTGAGAGGAAAAATTAAGCCGAAAGGAAGCCGCCTACAGGGAAATTTAACTAAAAGTTTGCTGGACTTGCAGAAAGATACTGCAAGTTTACCAGTCATTTGTAAAGCAGACCTGAAGGGAATTCACAGATTTATTTCAAAACCCTTCACTGATGGCAGAAAGGAATTGAAAAACTAAGCCCAACACATCCAAGTGTACGTAAAATGACTATACGGTACTCTGAGATGTTTCTGTGAGTACAAAGAAAATACTACACTACATTGTCTGTATCGATACATAGATACATAGATCGATAGCTAGATAGAGTATATATATATATGCAGGGATAAATAGTCATTGACAAAATACTTGTTGCGTAAGGACATAGTAACTTAAAAAAGGCATGTTTTTATCTTATTAGTTGTTGTAGTTAATGGTTAATTTTAATGTCAAGGAAAAAAGTCATGCCGTGTCTTTAAATGATTCAATCAGTCAGAGACGAAAGCTTCACCTGTGACAAATCCTGTAAGTAGTCCATTTCCAGGTGTGTATAAAAAGAAGCCGAGTACACCAGACATTCATGTCACTTGCAATCTGATCTTTGACAGCATCTTTAAGCTTCAACCACAGACCAAAGAACTGATCATCAAGAGACTGACCACCACAAATCTACTGCTGAGGTGGCAGACATCTATAATGTATCAAATGTCAAGTTTAGTATAGTCGTTTAGTATAGTATGTACATGAGAACAGGTGACCACGGGCCTCATTCCAAAGTTGTGTATGCATAAAAACAGACCTGAAAAATGCGTATGCAGCTTCCTGCGCAACATTATGTGACTTATTAAAATAACCTTAAGAGAAATTGTACACCTTTACATGAATTGAGACCTACATGTGGTCACATTTAGGAAACCAGAATTTAGTGACACCGTTTGTGAGGTGCTGAATTGAGACAAGATTGTTGAATGATGCTTCCCACACATCCACTTTCACTTCATCTCACCAATTAATCATGATTACATCCAGATTTTGCACTTTGTGAATAATTTTATGATGGTGATGTTTTGTAGGTCCTTTGTTTATTATGCTTAATTTTGCAATCATGCCTTTTAAATTGGCCCTCGGGGATAAATAGTGTTTTGGTTGATTGATTGCGGATGCTGTGCTGCCACAAGCCCTTCCACCGAGAACTCATTGACTTGTGGGCCGACCTCTTCACTAACCAACCACTTGCAACTCTCAAGGACGAAACAAAGGACGCATTACACCAGGCATGTCCAGCTCCGGGCCTGGAGGGCCACTTTCCTGCCTGTTTTCCAGCTCTCCCGGCTACAACACACCTGATTCAGATGATCAGCTCATCAGCCAGCTCTGAAGCAGCATTAGAACGATCCTGATGATTTGATTCAGGTGCATTGCTCCTTGGAGAGCTGGAAAACAGGCCGGATGGTGGCCCTTGAGGACTGACTTTGGACACCCCTGCATTACACCATTTCTTTTTTCATCACTGCTTTTTCAGTTAAATAGTATTTTGTCTCTTTCTACCTCCATCTGAGAAATAATGCTAACACTTGCATCCCAGAGATGTGTCACTCTGTGTGAGCCCTTCATCAGTAGCAGCAATGCACTGCTGATGGGCAACGCCTTGCATGGCAGCAGTTGCCCATTGGTGTATCAGTGTGGTCATAAATTGTCATGTCTTGTGTTCATTTTATTTAGTTTCAGCTCCGGTTGTAGTGGAGGGCGTTCCCTCCAGCAGCGCAGATATTCCTTGTTGTAATCAAGCTTAGAATAAAACGACTCCAACCTCTGCCATTTCTCATTGAATTATTGACCTTGTTTGCTCTTTTGCCTCAAGTGTTGTATTCCCAACCTTTCGCTCATGATGATATTTGCTTTTGTTCTCATTGATCCTTGTTTTGTAAGTATTTATGATAATAGTGTTTTTACAGCTCATCGAGTAAAATAGGAGTGTGTCTGTCTTACATATCTAACATTTGGAAATTGGAGCAGGTTTGCCAGTCAGAACTACTTTCTTTAAAAACATGAAAAGGTTGAATATTGCATTGGTCAAGCCCAAAAGGAGAGAAAAAAACAAACCTAATGTGCCTGAGGCACGTCCAACAGTCCAATATCCAACAGTCAAGTTCAACTTTTCATTGTTTGAGTACTTTTCGCACAGCATGCTATTCTGTAACAAGGGCGTTGAGCAGTTGGACTCGTGTATTCAAAGGTTTGGAGAAAGTCATATTAAGTTCACTTCCGAAGGGTTGGCAGGCATTAGGATCATGCCTCTCACCCAACAGGCATGCAGTTGGAGGCGTGTTTCTATGAATGTTTTGGGCACAATGTTGCAATTCATTTGTTGGCAGTAGAGGAATAAAGATGTGGTTGCAGTCAGTCGTGTCTGCTCCTTAATACTGCCACAGTAGTGCATTTCAAATACAGTACATTCTTAAATTTTACCAAGAAGCCAAATAAGTATAGCAAACTTCTTGGAAGGATTGTAACTTTTACAGTAATGTGGAGAAATGTATTATGTTGTGTCAGTGCATTGTTCTTTTGAGTTTTTTTTATCATGTACATACGATATGGGGAAATGTATTATATAGTGTCAGTGCATTGTTCTTTTGAGTTTTTTTTCTTTTTTTTATCAAGTACATACTTTATTTTGTAGTCAGCCAGTCCTCCCTCAAGCATCTCCAGTTGGTCCAAAATGCTGCTCTTAACTTTCTACCTGGTGCTTGTAAGAAGGAGTACATAACTCCAACTCTGGCATCCTTTCATTGGCTCCCTGTACATTTTAGTGTTCATTTTAAGATACTTTTTATTGTTTTCAAATCTCTAAATGGTCTCACCCCACTTTACCTCTCTGAGCCCCTCCAAACCTGTGCACCTTCGCATTGTTTCACGTTAGCGCAGCAGATGCGACTCGAGGTAGCAAGGGCTAAGCAGAGGGTCAGAGGGGAACGAGCCTTTTCCGTCGCCAGTCCCTCTCTTTGAAATGATCTCCCATTTTCCGTTGTATTCTGATGTCCAAAACACGGAAACCTCATTAATGTAAAAAAATAAAAAATTAAAAAGACAAAAAATTGACGTGTTTTTCACAGGAAAGCAACTCAATTTTATTTCATCATACGAAATAAAAGTATTTAATTCCAAATACATTTTTTAAAGTAGAGTAGTAGAACCACTTGACAAAATGAAATTTTAAAAAATTCAGCACACCATTTTTATTTCAGTGTCCCTAATGGCCGGTTCAATATTTCCTCCCAACTTTTAAAGACTGGTCGTGAATGATGACCTCAGCAGAATGTGGCTGACTCCTGGTCCAATAAGACGTCATCTCTATATCCTGTAATGACAGGACCTATTGATGAATGGCTTTGCATTTCAATTTACAGGGAGCAAAACATAGCCAAATATGAAATATCACAGGTCACAAAGTGCAGGTGGATTGACTGCATATCTTTGTCCCTTTTATTGCTTAACGACCTGCTGTGGATTCATAAAACAAGACTCACGACAGGCGGTTTCAGACATGCACCTCCACCTGCTGGTACCTGCTACATAACCTTGACTTAATCACAACCTCCTCTTAACTCCACTTGTACACAGCACATTGTCAGAATGACGCCGAGTAGGGGAAGGTGATTTATCCACAACCTATCACAGATCTAATTAAAGCGTAAAGGATGGGGCAGGGCCTTCTGAAATATCCAGCACATTCACAGCAAATCGATTTTATTCAGACGTTTATGGTCTTGTGGGGCGTACACCAGCTCTTTGAAAAGTTATAAATTCTGATGGGACAGACTGTTTGCATGTGAAGCAAGGAGCCAAACTTAAATCAAACCCTCATGCTGCATATTTGAAAATGATTTTTCTGCCCTCTAAGAAAATAACTGCTGATTTAAGTGGCCCCTTCAACCTCAGCTATTTAAATAATCAGAACCCACTGCTCATTTTCTCAGCCAACTGCGGAAACACTCTGCTAGACACCCATAAGGGAAGTGATCAGCATGGGGATAAAGAAAGGTGCTGTTGGTAATATTTCAGATCATGCTCAATAATCTGCTCTGTAGACCTGTCGCGGACCAAAGCATACGTACAGTTAGATGTCGTTGTGCAAGATAACACACCATTAACTGTTTTAGCTAACCTCACATTGTGACCAGACACACTTTTTTTTTTTTTTTGGTAACAAAAAGGAGTGGCATTCAACCTGAAACTATCATTGACATTTCAACAAGACGAAACTAATCAACGCATCAGAAACATAAAACAGACTATGGGGCATTCACATAGGTCATCAAAAGGGCTTGTGAACTCAACTACAAAAACTCAACTTTGAATATAACATGAAATAATAAGCACCAAATACACTGGTAACAAAGTAAAATAATTATATACGGTATTGTGCAAATGTACTAATTGTGCAAAAAAAACAACAAAAACAACAGCAGCTGTTCTACTATGCAGATATAGGATTCTTATGCGGTGTGGTGCAGTGTATGCACAGAGTACACACTTACATTACGACAGTGGTTCTCAATTATTTTCTGTCATGCCCCCCCCCAAGGAAGAGGAAAACATCTCGCCGACCCCGCACAGCTATAAAGAGTATCATTTGTCTATAAAATTGTTATAAGCACACCTTTGCATAACACTGTATCCTTATTAACGTATAAGAGAATGAAAAAAGAAAGAAATATGGACCAACTTACAACAAAGAATAACTTTAGTAACTGGAACAGAAAAGATTTAAAGTGCATCTGAAATTCAAAAATAACATTAAAGCCTTAATTTAACAAATCTTTTTTGACTGACTAATCACCAACATTATCTCAGGAGCACAATAAAGAAAAAAAACATGATGTTTGGATTAATGGCTACAATGAGCACGTTTTGCAATGCACAGCCTTTCGAAGCAAGGTTTGAAGCAGGACACAGCAACACTCGGCTCCTTCTCAATGTGTAGCCGGGACCTGTATTTTAGTTTACTGAAGTAGCAGTCACAAAGCGGCATAATTGTTGGCAATATTTGGCACGTTTTCGCTGAAAAAAACTCTAGCAGCTTATCAGCGTGATTGGGGTGGAATGTCTTTAAGTGACGCCTTAATTTATTTGGTTTCATGCTGTCCGCTACCAAATTTTTAGACAAAGTAAGCACATAGACCTTCCCTCGTCTGCCACCGGAGGCACATTGAAGCCAAGCTCTACATACGCCTCGTCATATTTCCTCCCTGAGAATGCTCCCTGTGCAAACTTTGCCAATGAGAGCGCCACTGCCCCCTAACGTAGTGGAGGTGCAACTGCAAGTTATTTTAGGACAGTAAAATAAATAAAAAAGCATGTTCCCCAAGGTCAAACGCGCCCCCCTGACGCACCCCCCCCCCCACCCCAGGGAGGCGCGCCCCACTATTTGAGAAACACTGCATTACGATAAGAAGAGTTGTTCTTGAGCATTAATATTATAATCATTTTTCACAGATTCCTCAACCAGCGCGCCTCAGAGACACTTATTTCAGTCACATTTATCCACACTCTTTTATTTTTAGAAAACTAATTGATTTCATACATGCTACGTTCTCACAGTCCAATGTCAAAATGAATTATTTGGTTATTTAGACTGTACACGGTATAGGTATTTCATATGGCTTTGAAAAAACACATTTCTGGGGAAAAGACCAAAAGTCATCATCACAAGTGACACGTTGGACACAGAGTACCATCTAACTCTGTCCGGAGGCATGTTTTAACAGGTCTTGCTCATTTTGCTCCAGGAGGTGCAAAAGAGAATGTTTTTGGCCGCTGTGGGTGTGAACACAGGTGACTTAATTCGCAGCCAATCCATGCAGCTACCCTCATTCTCTTTAAATGTGGCGCACTCACATCTCTGTACAGAAATGGACTCAGCGATCCATGTGTGACTGGAGCATCATCACTGTGCTTGGCCACTGTGACAATAAACAGTGTAAGTAGGTACACTCATTAAATACTGAGTGAGCTGGCGATCACCGCTGGTGACTTAAATATGTCAACATCACCTTATGCTGAATATCTATCCCCACCCCTGATAGTTCATGTGCCTCCCAGTCCATTGGGATGATTTAAAAACTACAATAATAATAATGTGTTTAAATAATTTATTTCTCTGATGATTCCGAGGCCTGCTGTTGTCATAGTTATTCATAAAATACAGTACCCGATACATTGCTCAGAATCTGACAAGCGTTCTTACTGCATCTGACTTCGACAAAGTTCGGACAGGCGTATAGTTAAGATGGCTTTCTGCCACGAAACTGTCAAATGCGACAGATGCATGTCCAAGGACACACCTTTGCAATGCCAGGTCGCCCAGCTTGGCGCAGAGCAGTCAGCCAAATTCCCAAACAGGCACACTGAGGGTTGCACCTGCACAAAAAACAAGAAACGCCAACATTTCCCCATGCACTGTCTACGAAAATAGAGCCCAGGCTCTGTTTAATGTGGGGTGCTCTCACTCCAATGACAAGTGACAATTGCCCTTTTTTTCGAGAAGCAATATAAAACTACAGAAACATTTTTTCTCAGAACAGAAAACCTGTGAGTGTTAGATAGATTCAACACTCGGAAATATAATGGAAGAGGAACATTTTGTCCCAGCCATCGGTTTTTGCTGTCCCTACCATCCAAGCCATTATGATTCTAAATTACAAAGTGATATTTTTGAGTTTTTCTATGTTCCTCTCACCATGTAACCATGTGTTGCACAGTAAAACACTTTTCACAAAGCTTGCAGTGGCATCACACAACACATGCACATTTTAAAATCACTATCACTTCAACAGAAATATAGCTTTATTGTTTAATTATCATCTCAAAATGTAGCGTTCATGATCCAAGGTTGGTCAATTCCAATATTCTGGTGTGTATATAAATCGATGCACTACATTCACATATAATTGTAATTTTCATATGGTTGGCGTCTAAATTTTAAACAATTTTTGATTTCGTTATGTGTGGGATGGGACTTGGGCAGCAGTATTTATTTATTAATTTTTTAAAGAAAAAGAACAGCCACTAGTCAAGGTGCTGTTATGACTGGCGTGAAAGAGAGAACAAATCTCTGAGAATGCTGACTGTGACAAGAGACAAACACCCATTGCTACATGTGAAATGAAAGACTTTGTGTTCCAACAACAGAAAATCTACATTTTCATGTCAATTTGGGTCAATGTCAGTCAATATATGTTATTCCCTTGCTTTCTTTTCTGTTAGGCTTCCCAAACAATCAGTTGAATTAATTAAGCCCAACACGTGTTCATGCTTACATACCTCTCATCAATCCAGCACTCAAAAAACACATTTCAAGCTCACGATGTAGATAAACACAGACAATGTTTGATGTGACTGAATACAATTCCATAAGAAGACTATATTATTAATACTGTAAATATTATTTTCTTCCCAAAGCATGTCGGTAAAGCTCGAACTAACACACGATTGAGTAAAAATTCTTGATTTCACTGCACTGAGCAGCCCCATCGCCTCAGCAAAATTAAATATTAAGTGTATAGGTATGCAGTTCATTATAACTCTGCAATGCTACTTCATTGTTGTTTCACGATCCATCAAGTTTTTTTCAAAATGCATAACATGTTCGAAATCATTTAAAATATAAACAATTTGCAGAATGCATTGAACTTGATTTGAATGTTTGTTTTGCCCCAGTTAGATTTGCCTCAGGTTGATTTTGATGAATCTGTTTCATAGTTAGCTCACATGTTCCAGCCAAGAGAAATATAGAGCATGCCAAATCATAGTTTGGAGAGTCTTGAAAACACAGGAGAAAAAAAAATCAGATGTTGTATTTAAACAGTTTTAGTATAAGCATTTCAAGTTCCTTCAATTGATCTGTTTTTCCTACATACACTTTTAAAAAATGTAGCACACTACAGAATAAATTATTTCAAAACACCCTTCAGGTGGAAACTATAAGGACTGCTCACCTGTCCCATAGGAGCTGAGAAGCAAGGAGAAGATGAGCACAGCAATCCCAAGTAGTCTGGTAGTCTTCAGAGGCATGTTGAAAGCACGTCACTGCGCACAATATCAGTCCCGACTGAGTCGAGACCGTCCTCTCCTCTCCCGTTCGCTGCCTTTCTCGCCTCCAGCTCCACTCGGTCACTCAATCTGCTGGTGCAGGCAGTGAGAAAAGGGGAAGCTCTCACATCGTCTGCACTCCGTCAAGTGATCGAGAGAGGATAACGAGAAGGCAGATCAGATGGGTGGGGGAATGGTTTCCCAGACTATTATAGTTCTACAACACAGTGCAGTGACAAGTTGAAAATTATTACTGTTTGGGGGGTACACATACTCTACTAAGAGCCTTGTGCATGGGGCATCAGGGATGTAGAGAATATGTCCAACACTTCAATAAAACTGCACAAAATATATCATCTTACAAATTGACAATATACCTGTTGATGGACGATGAGGAGAAACATTTTGCAATATTAAATCTTCACAAAGAGACTCCATGAGAGCTTGGCATCTCACAGCCCAGCAGAGTACTGCCAGACTGACCTTTGTCATCTAGAACACAAGAATTTGAAGATTTGGGTCCTATTTTCTTCACATATGATAGTATGCTCACATGAAGTTTCTGATGTAAGACAGAGGGAGACATGTGGAGAAGATCCTGATACCTGTTATATCTTTGACCGGTTTTGTGGTGGACTTTATCAGTTTAGTGGTGGGTCAATGACAGACTTTGAATTCTTGTGAACAGACTTCCAACTATTAACCAGTGGTATGCCGACCTTGACTACTGGCATGAGATCGTCACACCCATTATCAACCATATGTTGATGTTGTGGGTCTTTCCTTCTGGTCCATTGTAACCCAGCCTCCTCTGAATGAATTGATGTTCTTGGATGGAAATGGGAATTCAATTTTATTGTAATTGCAAATGTTAAAAAGGTACAGAGCAACAAATTTCATTTTCCAGTGTCAACCCATCCAAAAAAACACGACAAGACAGTGACACCTAACAGGGGGAGACCAAAATAGGAAGCCGATAAGATAAGTAATGGAAAAAAAAACAGTGTGAGAGAGGACGAAAAAAAGCAACTCTCAAACTATGTTCATGTGGCGGGGGGGGGGGGGGCACAGTGTAGGATCTGGAAAAAAAAAAATCTCAGCACACAGCAAATTAAAAACAAAACAACAGATCTCGAAGACTTTGCACAAAGGTTATGTGTCAAACTGCGTCCATATGAGTGTGTATGTATTAACGTCTGTGGGGTCGTTCCTACCCAACTTCTGTCACACATTGTCTCTGCTGATTGATGACTTGTTAATGTGGAGTTTTGATCTATGTTGAAGTTGCAAGGCTGACAGGAGGAGTAGCGGTGGGGATGATTTTCACTTTGACGCGAATAACTGGTTGGTTCGTTTCCCATATCCAATCAAGAAACTCTAAGACCGTCATCAAGCATCTATTGTTGATTCAAACCCAGCCACACCACACCAAAGAATGTCCAGAAAAAATTGATGCATTGAATCAAGTCTGGCAGGATATCTCCTGAGGAGACACCCAGAAATTCACATTATATAACTGGAAATGTACTGATATATACTAATTCAAATAGAATTGATTTTTTTTTTTAAATTGGAGTAATCAAATGCCCATTGTCCTCGATGAAGTGCAAGAGTTTTGAGAGAATATGAGAAGATTTAACATGTAGAACCGTTTAGACTGGAGCAATTTAGTGCTTCATAAGTCACCAAAGAAATCTACTGTCGAATTATTTTACAATAAAAGTATTACAGCTCAGCACTGTGACAGCACAAGATGAAAAGTGCTTGTACGCGGCTTTACTTTAAGGGAGGATTAATTAGGAACGCTTTTTTTCCTCTCTGACATTTTGAATGTTACAGGAAAGGATACACCATGCTGCATAAGATGTCAGAGACTAAATCTCATAAATGGTGTGCCAACTTTTACACATTTGCCCAAAAACAGTTTCACAGTGTGGAAATAGAACACGAACAATTCTTAAGCATACAATGTACAGTACTGCCATCACAATGTGCATTATGATTCCATGGAAAATAGGATGCACTGTAAAAGAAGAATAACTGGGTACAGAAATGAGAAGTGGCACATTTGGAAAGGACAATGACTCAGAAGCGGCCCATGAGAAGTGGCACTGCAGTGTGGAGAGAGGAGTAACACCCCTCACTTGGGCGCGCGCACACGCACACACACACACGCACACACACACACACACACACACACACACACACACACACACACACACACACACACACGCGCACACAAGCTGCAAAAGTATCCATATGTCTTTCTCAACTGAGAGCACATAAAGAACTCAATCGACTGTGTAATGGCAATATTGTCTCAAGTGCAGTACCAAAACAGGATATAAAAGACTCTTAAAAGGTGTGAATCACGAGATTCACTTGCTGGTTTATACATAAAAATGAAACAAGATATCTTTTCCACCTGTAACCACAGATTAGTGACATCGTGCACCGTTAACACACGTTTCAGTACATGTTGTAAATGTCTAACAAATATTAATTAGAAATGCGTGTTCACAGATGACCAGAATGTATTAAACTGGATCGCTTCTGACATACAGTATTTCATATACTGTTTTCCTAAACAACAGTTGCTGAACCCAAATAAGCCATGTTTCCATGAAGCAATACAGTGTAGTTCGGCATTCAGCTGTTTCAACGGACAGAAATATAACATCGTACAGTACGCCGTGTCAACACTATCTGTAAAAAAAAAACAGCATTGCAATGTCTTTGTTGTAATCCACCTCACTGAATATGGAAATGTAGCAGTGGGGAAAAGGGCTAAAAGAATATAATTACTTTCCAGTGTCAGCAAAGCCATTGTCTTAAATGTGTCCAAATGAAGGTGATATAAATTTTGACCTACACGAGGATCTTAAGCAGGAAAACTCAACAAACCCTTTTGTACAAGTAGAAGACTTACATTGTCGGATAGCCCAGATAAATTCCAAAAAATCTCAATTTGTGCACTTGGGAGGTGGACTATAAATCCAGTGTATCCAGTGGCATACTGTGACATCAAAGTTGTAGCCCTTGTTAGTAGACATTAAGATATCCTTTATTTGTCCCGCAATGGGGAAATTTACAGTCAGACTTCAGAAAGGAAAACACAAGGTAGGGATAGGGAAAAAAAAACCATGCTCAAACTATCCTCTTTTTCTGAGGATAATTTAAGTCTAGGATAAAAAAGACCCTAGCACATAAAAAAAAGCATTGACAGTTACAACAAGTCACAAGACATAACATGTAATGATAGGTATTTTACATTTTGCTTTCTTGGGGGCTGGGGCGGACTTATAACCTCTATACCTTTAGTTGTTAGAGAGATTACGTGAACAACTAATTCCCTGAGTTCTATTATAGTGTGCACTTTTGTGCTGATTAAAATTAGGAATCGTCTGGCTGTGGTTTTCTTTGTTGTATTTCTTCGGTGCCACATGCCGTTTTATAGCAGCACTTCTACAAAAAAAAAACTAAACAAAAAAAAAGCCAACGCTTGGTGAGGTGTTAACTAATTGATGCACTGTTTGTTACCATGACTGATGAACACGCAGTCCATTTATTTCTCCAACCTCCTTCTTCGTGATCATAAAACCCTAATACGTTTCCAATTAATCTCAACAAAAATTTTACATGACAGTCACAAGCTGTCACAGCGGTCAAAACTGTTTCACAATTCAAAGATAAGACCTTCAGACTTTGTCTATACTGTGAGGTTGACAAAAATCTCGCTGAAATTGTCGACAAGCTGTGTGATATACAAAGCAAGAAATATTCGTACCACTTCTGTGGAAAACAAAACTGAATTGATATGATGCTATTTGTCATTTTGATTATGTGCTGCGATTACAGAAAAAATAAAAGATCACATTGGCCCACAACAAAAGGGGGAAGTGAGAGTAAGGTAATATCTTGGTTGCTGTGAAGTTGTATTTTGTAATCTCAGCTGCTTGAACTGTTCACCTTTGAATTCTACCACAACGCAAGCCCCTATATTCTCCTGTGTTTTCTTTATTTGAGGAAGAGGTGACAAATTACAGAGCAGGCTACTAACTGCCACACATTTAATGAAAAAAAAAACGCAAAGGGTGAAAGGTCTGAACAAATACCGGTTGAAAAGTGGATCCCAAAAAGGCAGACACAGATAAATGGCGTTCCAAAAAGATTTATTTCATGAAAAGCGTTAGACTGACAAAGAATAAACAGTAAGATCCAAGAAGGCGCCTGAGTTGGCAGCAGTCGGCAAGTGCCCTTCAAGAGCTTTGCTTGTTCTGGGGTTGTTTTTGACTTTTGTTTTGTCACATAATGTTTGTTGTTACTTCATGTGGACCTGATGTGGACGGTTTTCAGCGTTGGCCACGACATTCATCGAAGCAGAAGAATCTGTGCTTGGTGGTTGCTCCTTCTCGGCAGCACGCGTGGACCAGCACTGATTTTGATTAGGAGGAATGCCGGTGCTATTTGACTGTCGCCGCTGGACAACCCCGGGCCCTTGTCTTTTTTGTGCCTGTAAGGGACAACATTTTTCACAGCCTCGTTTTGCTCGGCGGAAATTTCGGCACTGTTGGACAGTCTGCGTTGGTGTGGCTGGCTGGATGGCTGCTGGATCTGATGATGAGGAGAGAGGAGCGTCGGCGTGGAGTGTGGATGCGTAGTTGGAACTGAGAGTCGCCGCTTCGAATTGAACAGGATTTACATGGGACAGGAGAAGTCAACCAATCTCTTCTTTTGTCAATGGACGCTACAGCTTCTTGTTTACTTTCAAACTTAGCTTGTTGCAGACGTGTGCACATTTTGAGCATGACGTCTGATCCACTGGTGAAAGAACACTTTGATTCTCTCCTCTTTCATCTCAAACTGCTTCAAAGAACAAGGCCTATGCAGGAAAATGGTTAAGATTGCATGACTGTCTGTATTTTATGTAATGTGTTAAATTATTTTTTTAATGAATGTTAACTGTTTTGTAATGTGCTATGAAAGCGCGATTTAAGATGTACAGTGATACCTCGGCTGACGAACGCTTCCGTTTACGAACTTTTCGCCTCACGAACATTAAATTCGCGAGCATATAGTCTCGGCGGACAAACTAGTTTTCGGCGGACGAACAAACCACGCGATCGAGCAGTGCCACGGTGGCAGCAACGAGAAGCTTACGCACGCTCAACGGCGTCCCCGTTCGTCACCCCCTTTCTCTGAGTGCGGACGTGATTTGTTTGAGCGACATTTTGGACCATGTAGAGTGCACGTTTGCGATTATGGGACCGAAAAAGACCCCACCACAGGTTAGTGTTAAGCCGAAGAAGACGAAAATTATGATCGAGCAGAAGAAGGACATAATCGAAACAGAAATTTGCGCGACTTAGCGTCACAGTACCAATACGCTAGGTCTACCATTTTTAGTCAGCAAAAAGGATCAAGAGTCTCCGAAGAAGCAAAGAAGAGAAGCCACACCGGAGGTTGAGTGACCTACAGTCCCTATGGAAGGTGACTCTCCTTCCAAACAGTCACTCCCTCCCACTCCATTCCATCCCTCCCTCCTCCCACTCCATTCCATCAACCCATCAAATACCATCACAAAGGAAAACAAAATGACTTTATTATACAGTACAGTGTACAGTATTTCTTTAATTACAATTGCATATTTATTATACATAAAATGAGGTATATTTTTGTGTAGTTTTAAGGCTTATTTAGTAGAAAATAATTTTTTTATGGAGACCTGGGAACGGATTATTCTCATTTTAATGGTTTCTTATGGGAAATAAATGTTCGGAATAAGAACTTTTCGCCTTACACACACTTTCTGGGAACCAATTATGTTCGTAAACTGAGGTACCACTGTATTGTATAAATTGATGGCGACGAAAAGCCAGGAAAACCAAATGAGAACAAAAAGCACTTGCAAATGGGAAGGTAAAGTATGTCACCGAAAATCCAAAAAACCAAATGACGAGAGTCTTAACACACGAACATAACACTGGTCAACACTTGCTTGACAAAGGACTTCCAAAAATCAAAATCTATTGAAGCGAAAGAGACTACGAGCGAGAGCAAGGAGTCTTGAAAACGGCACGCGGCCAAGAACAGCAAACAAGAGCAATAATCCGACACGGAGACAAGAAGTCAAAGACCTGAAATACACGGGAGCTTGATTGACTGCCGAGCGACAGGTGCATCGCTGAAGGGTCACGCCCAACACTCCTGCTGATGCAAAACAAACAAAATCAGGCAGAGCAGAACATGACAAAGGGAAAGTCAGCCCAAAAATGTTTTTGACAATGATATATTCTATGCGCCCCCCACTCGTCTAAACACAGCATTCTGATTAATATTGCATTTGTGATACATGAATTAAGGAGGAAAAGGTACCTCTTTTTATCCATTGGTTTAAGAAACAGCTGTGTGACGATGCGCGGTCCATTTGAACATGCCCTTTACATTGAAATTTGTGCCTCTTGAAAAACAAAACGAATAAAGCGGATCAAGTCAGCCTGGAATAGACTGTCTGTTTGGAAGTCGTTCCAAACTACCCAATTGCCAGCCCACCCCTGATCCTGGGTGTGTTCCATGAGTTCACTGTATTATAAATCGGAAATGTAAGTTGCAAGGTGAGTCATCTATTTAAAACCACATAGTGTGACTTTCTGTCCATAATGGGTGAATGGCTGTTTTGAACACATTCAAAACCTCCAATTTGAAGACTTTTATATTCGCCAGTCAAGCATAAATCCTGCCAAAGCCAACCTACTTTGATTTCTAGATTAATAGTCATTGGAGTGAGCTTTTCCTTTTACTTTATCATCTTTGATAGAAGTCAGAGAGAGAGCGAGAGAGAGAAAATGAGAGAGAGCGAGCTGTTGCTCAAACATCACAAATATTTTGAAGTGGAAGAGATTAGTGAGCGTTTTTAGGGCTTTCGGGAGGCTGTGCGTTAATATACTTATAGTCAGGTTTGGATTTTGAAATCCAGAAAGTCAGTGACTCAAATGCTGATGCATCCAGTTGCTTAATCTTCTGCATTTGAATAGAAGCTCCACTCACAGGACACAATATTAGGTACATTACCACAATTTCCTGTAAATTGTGACTTTCACTCACTTAGGCTGACAGGTATAAATATAGTAAACGTTTATCATGGAGCTGTAGTTTTCAATGGCTTGGGATTGTGCAGTATTAAATACTGGCAGGTGTTTCTTATCTATGGGTCGAATTATATTTCTCATCATGTTAAATGAATACATCTCTTCCATTGGCTATCATTACACTGCAAACGTAATTACACTGATGTGTTCACTAGTTGTACAGCATTTGGTGAGATTTCGCTTTTGGAATCCATTTTCCATGTACAGTATCCAGCAACAATGAGATATTTATGCCAATTATAATTTATTTACCCTGGTACATTTAACCAGCATATTTCTAGCATGTCGTTTGTAGTATAGATGTTGATAGGGATAGGGTAGTCTTCACTGCAGTGTCATTTATGATTATTTGGATTCCATTTTCTTGCAGCCTATACTGATGGGTGGGAGGTACTTACTATTAGAATTAGAGGTGTTTGGGGGCATCTAGTAAGAGCGCAAGCTGTCTTCAACTATGCGTGGTTGTTTCTAATTTTAAAGTGGGTGTGCAAGACCATCTATCAAACATGATTTTCCTGCTGTGGAAGATGAATTGACAGTGAGAGGGAACGAAGGGCTGCAGTATTACACCTGACAGTGTGGTCTATTCAGACATTCAACTTGGTTTAATTTGCTTCCATATCTTGTTGCTGTTGCTGAGCACACTCTATTTGCACATTTTTTCCCCATCTGTTTTGCAAACCAAATGCAGGCAGCCAAGTGATCAATGTTTTTATTTTTTTCCCTCTAACTTTATATCACAACATCTGCTGCAGGATTCCCGGAGCTTTGGGCAGGTCATTTGGCTGGAAAATATGTAGTGTCGTCTCCAATGCTGCCAGCTCCTGGAAGACCTCAACATGCCCACTTACATTAATCTTTCATATTCAAGACTACCGGTACTTCTTTTTAGGGCCATGTGAGGTAGACTGCCCTGTTATGAGAGATGCAACACACCCACTGGCAGGAAAAGCCAAAGTAAGGGGTAAACAATTTTTGAAAATATTGTAAGGTTCTGGAGGTCGATTCATTTTCTGTATTTTACAACAGTTAAATCGATCCAATAACATTTAATTAATCTATTCATAGATTGGGTTTCACTTTCATTATTTATTCTGCAATTTAAAAAAAAAGGTACACGTTTTTTAAAAGGTTTCTATACTTGCTGCTTAAATAACCGCTTCTTGTCTGTTAGCGTTTACTTTCTAAGGCTTGGCCAAGCCAGGGTGAGCAAGTCAACATGTGTAACAGCAGATAAGAACTGGCTGCTTGCTCACCGTGATGCAGGCTGTAATGCATTTTATTCTGTCGCAGAGGTCAGTTTGATCACATAAACAAAAGAATGCAAACATCTGCCTGTCCATTTATATCCATACCAAATGTAAAAATAGACCTGTCCATTCATATACACAACATACACATTCAATGCATATTCTATGATCCTCTTCAGGATCGTAGTGAGCTGGAGCTTACTTACCCCAGGTGACTTTGGGCGAAAGGCAGACTACGCCCTGGGCTGGTTGCCAATCAATACATACAGAGGCAGGTCATTTACCACTCAGATTCACACCATCACTTAATGGGAACAGAACCAATGCTGCTTGCACCGACGGACTCATTATATATGCTGGACGGAGGATACCGCAGACTTACCGTGGCAAGAAGTGAAGCCACTGGTGGCCATCTTGTCTTGCCATTTGATTCGTGTGTCCACCTCAAATACATTTTCTGACTCCATGGCAAAAATTCCACAGTGTGTGGCGTACGGTTGTACAAATAAGTCTGGGAGAAGCAGAATGAACACAGTGAACCCTTGTGTCAGTTATCGAGTCTCTTTGTCTCTGTGGGTGAAGGTGGAGCACCAGCATACACACACAATGGCCTTGTGAGGACCAAGGCAAAGGGAATGTAAGAGGAAAAAGGATGATTACACAGCCAAATGTTATTCCTGGTGTTGGAATATTTTCCCTGCAAACCGAGTGACTGAGGTGATCGCATCATCATGGACGAGCCAGTATGCCAATTTATTAATTTTTTTTCACCCAGGCAATCATCACTCATTTAGGAATTTGTGAACTACATTGTAAAAGAAATACTGCCCTTCAGTAGAGTTGAAAAGCAGGCAGAACAGTTTTGTTTGTCGAGACTTGACAAGCCACTTTATTTATAATTTTGCTTCTTGTATGGTTTCATATTTTAGTGGTTTTTTTTTTTGTCATAACACAGACTGCAATTTTGTGCTTTTGCCTGTCCATTTTTATTTACGTGGAATTTTTGCTAGCAGAGACTTAGGGCTCCATATTCGCCCACAGAACAGGTGCGATCGAGTGTAAAAACGTGTGCATGTTAATTTTCATGCTGGTGCAAGCCTTTAGAAGACTAACAAAATTCAAAAAAAATATGCAACAACAAAAGCGAACTGACAAAGTATAAACAGAAATCGCTGGTCCACAAGAATTAGCAAAAACCATACATTAACAAAAAGCGGTTGCAAAGGCAAAAACTTTGAAGTCAAGATGGCGCCCGAGTTGGAGGCCGTCGGCAAGTGCTCTCATGAGCCTTGCTTTTTTTGTTGTTTTTGTGTTTGTTTTGTCACTTTGTGTTTGTTGTTACGTCGTGTGTACCTGATGTGGACTTTTTTTCAGCATTTTTTGGCCACGACATTCATCAAGGAGGAGACTCTGCTTGGTGGTTGCGCCTTCTCGGCAGCATGGGTATACCAGCACTTTTTTTGACTGGGAGGAATGTCGGCGCCATATGACTGTCGTTGCTGGACAGTCCCGGGGCGCTTGTGTCTTGCGCCTGTAATGGGCAGCATTTTTCACAGCCCCGCTTTGTTCAGCGGAGAGATCAGTGCTGTTGAACGGTCTGCGGCTGGATGGATGTAAGGCTTGAGGAGCCGACGATGAGAAGAAAGGAACATTAGCGCGGAGCGCCGATGCGGATGTGGAACTGGGAGTCGCGGCTTGGAATTGAAGCGGATTTACATGGGACAGGAGAAGTGAACTTATCTCTTTTCGTCAATGGACGCTACAGCTTCGTGTTTGCTTTCAAAACTTAGCTTGTAGCAGACGTGTGCACATTTTTAGCATGACGTCTCTGATCCACTGGTGAAAGGACACTTTGATCCTCTCCTCTTTCATCTATAACTGCTTCAGACAACAAAGTGTATGCAGAAAAGTGGTGAAGATTGCATGACTGTCTGTGTCCTATGTGTTGTGTTGTGTTATTTTTG
>CAAKHF010024971.1:0-16261 GCA_901007745.1 Hippocampus kuda | reverse complement strand
CAGAAAATGCATGGATGGATGGATGAAAAATAATGTAATAAAAAATAATGAAACAATATGCATCTCTCTCTCTCTCTCTCTCTCTCTCTCTCTTTTATTCTCTCTCTTCTGGTCCATCTGCCCATTTTAAAAGTCCAGAGCAACACGAATGAAGGATAAAGTATATAAAAACACGACCTCCTCAAGCCACTTGTGAAATCATTGTCACACGGGAGACAACGCCTACCGGATGACCTCATAATTAACTTTTAAATGCCAACAAGTCATTAAAGGAGAGCAAGCCTCCCTCCACCCCCCACCCCACCCCGCACACTCCAGCTCCATCGGGACAGACAGACAGACGCCTTGTTATGGCGGAGGCTCTCCAGAGGCCTCTGCTTCTTGTTGTTGTTGTTCTTGTTGGTGCTGCCAGGGGAGTTTGAAGCAGCATGTTTATGGGAAGATCCTAATTACTGTTCTTCATCAATGTTGTTTTGGATGTATTGCATCGATGTAGTCATGCAGCATTCAGCCATGTCTGTGTTTGTACACACACACACACACACACACACACACCTCAAATAAATGTACTTTCCCTCTCCCAAAAATCAAAAATCAAAAGACAATTCATGATGATCGACCAATTGAACAAATTCTTACCTCACCTCAGATCAATTGTTTTGCCATCCATCATTTTATCTACAACTAATTTGACCAAGACTCATTGTATTGACATTGTATTTTTTTTCTTCCCAAGATGGCGCCCGAGCAGGCAGCCTTCTGTAAGTGCTCTTCAAGAGCCTTGCTTTTTTGTTCTTTTTTGTTGTTTTTGTCTGTTGTTTTGTCACATGCTGTTTGTTGTTTCATCGTGTGGACCTGATATGGACTGTTTTCAGTGTTTTTTGGCCACGACATTCGTCAAAGGAGAAGTATCTGTGCTTGGTGGTTGCGCCTTCTCGGCAGCACGCCTGTACCAGCACAGATTTTGATTGGGAGGAATGTCGGCGCCATTGACTGTCGGTGCTGGACAGAGCTGGGGCGCTTGTGTTTTTTGCGCCTGTAATGGGCAGCATTTTTCACAGCCCCACTTTGTTCAGTAGGGATGTCGGCGCTGTTGGACAGTCAGCGTTGGTGCAGCTGGATGGATGACTGCTGAAGTTGAGCATGAGGAGAGGAGCGTTGGCGCAGAGCGCCCATGCGTATTTGGAACCGAGAGTCGCCGCTTGGAATTGAAATGGATTTCCATGGGACAGGAGAAGTGAACCAATCTCTTTTTTCGTCAATGGATGCTACAGCTTCTTGTTGACTTTGAAACTTAGCTTGTAGCTGACGTGTGCACCTTTTGAGGATGACGTCTCTGATCCGCTGGTTAAAGGACACTTTGATTCTCTCCTCTTTCATCTCAATCTGCTTCAAACAACAAAGCGTGTGCCGGAAAAGTGGTTAGGACTGCACGACTGTCCGTGTTTTATGTTATGTTTTGTGTTTATTATTTTACTTTATGTTAACTGTTTTGTTAAGCGCTTTGTTACAGCTGCCGCTGTTGTGAAAGCGCTATATAAATCAGCATGTATTGTATTGTATTGTATTGTATTGTATTGTAGACAACTAGGTACATAAATAATATCTCCCCTCAAATAGCCATATTTACCTCTCCAAACTAACAAATAAATAAATATATATATTCAAAAGACAAAGCACGTCACTCGACCAACTGAACAAATATTCGCCTCACCTAAATTAACCCTTTTCCGGCTGCATAAAATATAATAGACCTCACCTCATGCTGTCAGAGCACAGAGTGGTAAAGAGTGGCATGAGCATGTCACATCCTCCACCTCGACGAACAGAACAGAAAAAGTCTCGTGTGGCTGTCCTGCTTCAAAACCAATAGTAGCAGCACCTCTCAGATGCTAAACGCCTCCGTCCTTTCAACATAATATTTCATCTGGGATTCCACTCTCATGTAGTATGTTAATAGTTCGCCTTATGTATATATGCATGTCTTTTAGATTGCAGGCTATGTAAAGTACCAGAGGGGGACTGAGAATATGGAAAGCCCATAGAAACGCCGCAGTACAAATGTCATGCTCTCCGCATAATGTGTTGTTTTGGGCATTCTATCTTTGCGAATACACACGGCTGTGAGGCATCTATTCAAGAGGCAAAGCACATCTGCATCATTGCGGATTAAAACATGATGATTTATTCATCTGGTCACTATCATTATGATATATATTTTTGAAGGGATTCAGTTTGAGGCATTGGGAGCACCAGCACGTACTGATATCAAAACTGCTTGCTGCAAGGTGCTTGTGGATATTTTGGATTGGGAAAAAAAATTGCGCTACAGGGGTTCAAAACTTTTACTGAAAGCTGTACAGTCAAACACAATTTAGCAACATGAAATTTGGTGTACTCTCTAGCATGACTAAAGCCTCAAGAAACCAAGCCCAAAAAGAAACAGGAAGTCTGATATTTTGGTTCAAAGCATCCATTTTCTCATAATATTGACCTGCTTCGAAAGCTCCTTGAAAGATAAAGTTGCTCTAGATATATTTGTTTGATCGTGAATTAATTTGAACCACGTTCGGAGACCAATGATTCTCAAAGTGTGCCATGAGTGGGCACCGGCTCCCTGTACAGTTCAGTTGCATTAACTTTGAAGTAAAATACTGTACAATTGCCTTTCATCTTGAAGAGCTGTTGGTTTTTGAGGTTACATTTTTATAGGCCTTTTTTGTGTAGTAGATTCTCAGCCGTTGTTTAAGGATATACTGTATTTTTTTTTGGAAATTCAAGCCAGGTGGTCATGTCAATTTAACTGTCTATGATGTTCAGTGACGTACATATAAATTTTGTCTTGGTTTTGATAAACGCTCATTTCAGGCGGTACTTGATGTAAAGAGTTTTAGAAGCACTGCATGAGAACGATAGATTACATTCAAGGAAGTCTTCTTCAATTTAGCATGAGCTGAAAAATCGACCTCAAAATTGATACATTTCAATCTCATGGCATTATTTTCAATTCACGATTTCGTCCATGATGGGTCCAATAGGACATAAGGTGTGCAATTTACTGGTGGAAAATAGACACATATTGTACAAAGACGAGGACGCAAAGAAAAACAATGCCAGAACGCAGAGCAAAAATGTGCAAAGAGTCTCCCAAAAACAGCCAACAAGGTGCACACAGGCATGTTATTCCACAATTCCTACAAAAAGTGTACTGAGTTTAGTCGAGCGTCCATGTGCACATAAGAACAAGCAGGCACACGCGTGAACATTTCTGAGACAAGGAATGATTTACAGTTGGGCGGGAGGCATGCCACGCAGGTGACATGAAAAAAACAGCCATGCCGAGTATTGTTAATTAGCAAGAAGTGGGAGCTTAATTGCCATCACAACCCTTATGCCATTTGTGGCGGGGGCATTGTGGGCGTTATGTCCATCATGGGAGCCCAAGTACGCGCTCCTAAATTAAGCCTCTGAGACAAAGGACTAAAGCAGCACTCTCATCTTCATGCGGCCAAGGTAGGACTGTAGGGATTTGTATCGAGCCGCGGTATTAATCTAGCCCCGGGGCTGAATTTTTAAAATCTGCAGTGTCGATAAGCTCCACCCTCCACAATTGGAGACGAGCAATCTCGCGCCACTGCTTTGCCGTGTACGAGGCACCTGTGAATCCTTCCTGTGCCAATGTAGTGCTGTGTGATCACATTACAAAATGATACGTAGTATTATTTAAAAACGTCCATGGTGCCATATAATTATAGGTGACGGTGTATCTGACATCCCACCACCACCTACTTTAGCTTCGAAACTTGGGAGCCCAGCCCACAACGTCAGCGGCTTTCAAGGCTCCGAGGAGTGAGGTTTTAATAACGTATACTCACACAGAGCTGGCTGGCGTCCTTCACATTGGGATAGCTCTGTTGCTAAGAACGTAGAAGCTGAGCAATTCACTCTAGCCACGACTAACCCATTTACAATCCATGCAAACGTTACACTAAAAAATGTTTGGTTATTCTTGGTTTGAGTAGTTATGCCTGGAGACGAGAAGGATCGAGAAGGACGAGAAGGCTCACTGCGCGTTGTCGCAAGGGCAGTCGATCATTAGAATGTCACGGGGCGGAGGGAACACAAGCAGTCTCAACAAACATATAGAAAACATGCATTTCACACAAGTGCTTTTTCCAGCCCAACTGCATGTTCCAACCTTGCTCCTCTACACAAGTTTCCTTTTTCCACAAAACAAATTTCAGTTTCAATTTTAAACGTTCAGATTTAGTTGTACATATTTTACATTGACGTCTTTGTAGTACATTGACGAAAAAAAGCAGCGTTTAGCCATCCATTTTCTGATCCGCTTTATCCTCACAAGGGTGGTGGGGCGTGCTGGAGCCAATCCCAGCTGTCTTCAGGCAGTAGGCGGGGGACACCTTGAACCGGTTGCCAGCCAATCGCAGGGCACATAGAGACAAGCACCCATCCACACTCACACCTACGGACAATTTGGAGTGTTCAATCAGCCTGCCATGCATGTTTTTGGAATGTGGGGGAATGTGGGAGTACCCGGAGAAAACCCACGCAGGCCCGGGGAGAACATGCAAACGCCACACAAGAAGGCCGGCGCCGGGATCGAACCCACGATGAGTTGTTATATTGCATTATTAAATGACTTCTAGACATTTGCGTACATATGTGAGGTGTCCCTCTAAATTGTGAGAACTTCTCCTTATTGCATGTGATAAGAGTATGGCGGTGAAATTTGATGACTTGTCATAATGCACAAACCTTTTATAAGCCCACAAGGTCAGAGTCAGTTTGACTCAGCAAAACTAAATTTGGTAGACATGCCTATCATGAGGAGATTTCCGACAAAGTCTCAAAAAGCCATCCCTGAAAAGCCAGAGAAAGTCTGACATTTTGCGTTGAAGCGGCCATGTTATTATTTTCAGCATTTTGGCTTGAATTACAGATTTTAGACTCATTTCTGACATTTTTAGACTCATTTGCTACCACATTTGAACGACATATTCGAGACAGAAGGATGACACGGCATGGCGACAATTCATGTTTTTATGATCATGCGCATGTACGAGCGTGACGGTGAAGTTGAACGATTGGACATCAAACATATAAACCCTAACAACGGCATTAAAAGTCATTGCACAAAATGAAAATGTCTTCCATTATCCTCTTAAGTGAGCCAGGTGCTGTCTCCGCTGCTCAGATACGGAAACATTAGCCTTTGGAAGGTTTTCATCTCTGTGATCATCACCTCCTTTTTGGATTGATTGACAGCCGCTTTGTTCCATTAATGGCGGCTCATATCGAGAGACTCACCGTTGTGCTAATCTAACGTTACAAGTGCAACGTCTCGTCTTTTCCTACTTTAACTGCAGTTAGACATCATCCTATAATGTGTTGTTTCAGCAAGCCCCATAAAAATGCCTTTGACCGGCGTGTGAAATCACATCATCAACTTTACTGGAGCGTTGCCGTTTTATTCAGTCCATAAGTCAGAAAGGCCCACAGTCTGCACTTTTCTCTATCTGCATGCCGGAATTGGAACGGACTTCCGACAGTACCATAGATTAGAGGGGGAGCCAGTAATGATGATTGGGAGGCTGCCAAACAGACGGGCGGAGCAACTGACATTTGGCTGCTGATCAGTTGTTGCTCCAAAGCCTGTCGCTCTTTGAGTGTAACGTTTCTGTTTTACATTAAAACTTTATATTAAAACTCAGCAAAACAATTGAGACAAGCATATGGTGATGACCTTTGAGGCATCCCCACCCCCACCACCTGATGTTTTATTCTATTTTTTTGCATGGTATGTTGGTTGAAACTTACGATCACATACGATTCAGGTGCACTCGTTGTTGAAACACTGTTGGATTCACCTGGCGCTTTAAGAGGGGCGGGGCTGCCACTGACAGGTGACCGTTCGCGTGACGTGTAAAAAGCAGCATCGCATTATGTTTCGTTAGTGAATACACTCGCTTCGTCGTCGGCATGGCCCAATGGTAAGCTACGTGTGTGCTTTTCTTTACCGGATATGTAAAGTTGGCGTTTAGATTCGATCATGATCAGTTGCTTTGTTTGTCTGCTTTGCATTGTGTCCGTTTTGCTATATGTTTGCCGCATCGCTATGCTATCACAGTCAGTTACCGTTCGCAATCGGCAATTTAAACAGCGTGGGCTAAAGTGTTGCTAGAACAGTGGTGTCTTTATTTAGCTCATTTTTGAATAGTTGTCATGTTTGTCCAGTTGCAATTTGATGTTTGAACGAAGTTGATTGCGTTGCAGCTGGGCTTAATCATGCCGACGCTTGGCGGTTGGACCTTTGGGACTTGTAGTTCTTTTGTTCGAGTCGACTTGATAGGTTTGTGATGTATGGTTTCTTACGTTTAAAATAATGAATAATGATGACGATAATAATACATCGTGAAATCATGGTTGATTAAAGTATTTATTAAATGTATTAATGTCAATTATATACATATTTACATCGTGATGCAGAAAGATAGATATATTCAATTTTTACTGCATTTATGTGTGCTTTAGGTTATTACCTGCTTCTGCGACTGCTTCTGTTACATCTACTACTACTTCTTCTTCTGCTGCAAAGTGCTCCAATAAATGTGTCAAAAAAGTACAGAAAGAGTGATTCTTCCATGCTGACCGACGATCTCTATTCGGAGGGCCGTGAAAAACGGAATTAACTGAACAAACACTGACACTTGCATTTGACTTTGCATATTTCACCTCAAAATGGAGCCAAATTTTGAATTGCATGACCTCAGCTGCGATCAAATGGTTTCATTTTTCCTTTGTCAAAATTTGGGTCAAATTCCAAATAACTCCTGAGGTGTTCAACTAGTTAATCGCTGTAGTTTCAACGTCATTGGTTGTCGAGCTCAGTAAGGACATTTCGGCATGGAACTGTCTGGACAATTCTGAAGCACCTCATGTTGGTATATTGTCGGCATTAGTGAAAGTCTCTCTATAATCCAGTCGGAAAGGCAACGGGACATTGGATCCTCATGAGCCTCCATAAAGGTTACTATTCATTGCATACAGTATCCACAAAATCCCAACATACTTCACTAAAGGTCACATGAGCTCCTACCTTTGTAGAGACATTCTTCGCCGTGAACGATGGTAATCCTGCGATGTTCCGAGCAGGAAGTACGGTGCAGCTCGCAGTGGTTGGGATAAAGTTTCCCATCGGACCCGCACACGGGCTTGTAGTGAGGTTTGCAGTGATTCAAGCAGTTACATTCCCCTTGGCCCGTCTGCGGGTTGACGGTACAGCGACGGCCCAGACCACAGTACTTGTGTTCGCATGGATGCGGGGCGGCGTGGTGGGCCATCAAACCTAGAAACGCAAAGGGAAGAAACGGTTAAACGTGTACTTCTGCGATGTCAGCAAGAATTGTACAGTTGCAAATATGAAGACACGGTCGTACAGGGTGAATGTACCTAATATACACACACGATAGACTTTGAGGGGTCAAGACTGAGTCACAACCAAGATTTTGAGGGATAGCTCAAAATCGGGCTACATTTGTGTGGTCTGACATCGGCATAAGATCAAAGTCAAGATCAAAACTTGAAGGAGCAGAGACCAAGTTCAAGATTTTGGGGTGGTGAGGCCTCGTCAAAGCCAGGGCTTGGCGGGGTTTAAAATGAGTCAAAATTGGGACTTGAAGGGGTTATGCCAAGTCAACACAAAACCAAGTTAAACTTAAAATTTCAAGGAGCCGAGAACGAGTCAAGAACAAGAGAGTGAGCATTTGATGTCATGTAATTAGCTCCATTAAAGTCAAAATCTTACAGTTCATAGGGGAAGCATTACTATCCCTGCAGATTTGGTCTTGACTAGTTTTGAGGGCTTTGGATCAAACCTACTTTGAGGCAAAGGCTTTGAGGGGTTCAAAATGAGTCAAGACAAAGACTTTCAGGAGTCTCAATCAAGTCAAAATGAAAACTTTGATTTGGTTGAGAATTTAAGCAGCCAAGCCCAAGTCAAGGGCAAGAATTTGAGGAGCTGAGAAGTCAAGATCGAGATTTCAAGAAGCAAGCAAAAAAACTTTGAGGGATTGACACAGAGTGAAGGTCGAGTCTTTGAGGAGCAGAGACATTTTTTCATTTGTAACTATGTTAAATAAACTTTTATTGAATATTTTCTTGAGTGCACAGAATCTGCTTTGGAATCTGACGAGTCATAAATTGTCCAAGACAGGACAACATGCATTGACAGGCCTAATGGTGATCTGATGTAAAGAGCTGTCAAAATGTGTTTATCACAGAGCCATAAACATATGAAAGGCTAAGACTGCTGCTTTTGACCTGGACCTATGCTGTTCTCTTGAGGAACTCTTCCCCACCCCTCATCAATATGATACGTTAGTTTGTGTCTTTCACGTCTACCATTAATGCCATTAAATATCACGACGACGACTCCTCAGTTGGAGGCACTCAAATTCGACAAAACTCACACGGATTTGTTCTTTTTATGATGACAGATAAGAGAAGACGCGTTATTTGCTTTAACGCAATCGGAATTTTGTTTTTGTGGCAAAACATGGCACACTACACAAATAGACATACTCCACATGGAAGTTCATGAATTATTTAACGTTCTCTTATTACTACTGTAGAAAGTAAAAGCCTTCTCTTTCAAAGAGGTTTAAGTTTTCAGTGAGTGCGCACAAATTTTATTCTATAAACTAGAAAACGGTCTCCAAAATGATACCAGAAAGTAAACTTGGATATGTAGACATCTCTGAAATAAATTGGGTTCTTGCTTGGAATGTTGACACATGTTGAAACTGTCAATATCCGCATTTTTTAACCATTGACATGAGCAAATGTTTTGGCTGGAAGTTGTTCATAATCAATAGTGTTCTCCCACAGTTACAAAACTATTTACCAAAAGTTTGAAGAGGGGTCTGCAGAATTTCCCTGAGGTGTTCAGACCAACTCAAGACCTAGTCTGTGGCAGTCGAGAATAAGTCAAGACCAAGACTTTGAGTGACTCAGACCGAGACATTGAGTGCCTGGGACCAAGTCAAGCTCAAGTTCAAGATTTCGGAGCAGAGATCAAGTCAAGATGAGAATTTTGAGGGATTGAGATCAGGGCTCAAGATCAAGTGAAGACCAGGATGTGAAGGAACCGGGAAACATCAAGAACTTAGTGGTTTCAGTCCACGTTCTGACCAAACCTTGAAGAGATTTAGACCAAGACTTTAAGGGTGAAAATAATAATAATAATAATAATAACAATACATTTAATTTTGAAAGCGCGTTTCATTGTACTCAAAGACACTTTACAAGAGTTTAAAACACTGGATAAGATGTACACTTTTAAATCATGTATGCTTGGCTTTAAACAAACACATTTAGAAGAAGAAAAATAAAGCAGAAATGGGTAAAAGAGATTAAAAGGGGTTAAAGATCAATAAAAGATCAAGAAATTGTGGGGTTGAGACCAGACAAGACTAGGGTTTGGGAATTTGGCAGACTGTGTTGTGCCTTGCTGGGCATTCGGACAGACGGAGAGCATTTTTTACTACACTCCCCCTGCACGGGGCCTTATTTTGGTGGACGGGTGCACATGCAGTCAGCGTAAAAACAACAGCATTTTCATTTTCGTGCCGGTCCAAGCCATGTTTGTGAATTTGGTCTGGAGTCAGCTGTTCCATCCCTCAATGGTGCATGACACCCACTTCTACCTGTGCAAGTCTAAGAAAGAAAACTTCTCCCATGTGCACAGTAAGACTGCGCTTTGCACTAGACTTGGGCTGGGCAAGAAAATTTGGCCCTAAGACTTAAAGCAGTAGAGACCAAGTCATGACCAAGAACTTGGGGGGTTGATGCCACGTCATGATCACGATTGAGGGGGTGAGACCAAGTCAAGATGAAGACTTTGGGGAGCCAAGATCAAGTCCAAATCAAGACTAAGCAAGTGACTCTGAATAATGACTGCACTGGTAGTCATGGTGTGGTGGTGAATTTTGTTTTGTCGCTTGGCATTTATTGATTTATTTATGTTTGAGTGATGATAGATATGCAGCAGGTCACACTGACCCATCAGCATTTTTGGTGTACCAAAGAAACAAACACATGGGAAGGCTTATAAAAGGCTTCGATGATGCCAACACAAAACATACTGGAATGACTTTACATTATTTTAGATTGGGGTGGAGGAAAGAGTTAATATGGCAGGCCTCAATTCCGGCTGAAAGCATCTTGGCGTAAACAAACCGATTTAGAACCTCTGTCGTCTTCCCTCCACACACACATCCACAGTGACACAGGCAAGCGTGCTGTGACCTGAATGGAGAGAGTCAATTTGCAACTTTATTAATTCCCGGCGGCTCTCCGGCGTAATGATTATTCCGTGAATTTGCACGACGCGGCAGGGGCAAGCTTCCCGTGCCACCGGCAGGGTCGTTGAAGGGCGCCCTCATTTGTCACCGGGACGCTTTGTACGACCGTCTGCTTGTCAAACGACATGAGGGAGAAGATGTTTGTTTCCCCACGACACGTTATGTTCTTTAGTGTGCTCCAAGATTATCCAATGAGATCCAATACAAGAGGGCTACTGTATTCGTTTGAAACTGTAATGCCCCAGTTCGGATTGATAGTCACCACCACCATAGTGTTTTCTTGTTCTGTTTTGTTTTTTTTTTTTAATGGTACTTGTGTTTGAAAGATAAGACAAGAAAACTTATTTTGGCCCAATTCAGGATTTGACATGTCTTTGGCTGACAATTAAGTGAGCAGATGCCAATTTGGAAGAGCACACTAAGATCAGCTGACAGTACATGTTCTTTTTTTGGGAAAGTGCAGGATCAGTAGTTTTTCTTTTTAAGGAACGCACATGACGGTTCTGTTCTTTCTAAGTCTTTTTTTGCTCTTGCGACACACATGGGAAAACAGAAAAACTATAACTGATGCTAAACGGCGGGAACAGTAGTTGTGACTTGAAAAAATACTGTATCAGTAAACTGTGACAGTGTCAGAAGTCTGGAACGTATCGTCTGATGTCTTCTCCTTCGACAGTTTAGATGGTTGCAAACAGCAATGACTCCTCTGAGACACAAAAATATAAGATCGGTGGTTAAAAAATAAATTGTAAAAAATGTGTTTATCTGTGTAGTTTGAAACATTTGTATTCGTAAACCATACCCGGGAGAAGAGTTTGACATCAGATTTGGATGTTATAAACCCCACTTCGATTGGTTCTTCACCGAAATGCCTTTACTAGGACATCCAGAAGAACAGAGAGCATATCATGACAACGACACTTTTACTGGTCTTCACTGCGGGTGTATTTTTAGTGCACCTGTTGTCATGCAAAAACGTGCTAATTTGGATTTCATTGAAGACGCCACCGGCCGCAGATTTTTTTTTCCTCCCCCGCTGTCGTGGAACCAGCATGGCACCACTTTGCTGACAAAGAAATGTTTTCAACTCGGCGAAGACAAACCTTAAGTCGAGACTGAAAATGTGAAGAAAAAAAAGATCGCTCCCTTTTCGCCCCACTTCACACGGTCCCTCCCTCTGCTAATTGCTGCGCCAGTGACAACACTTGCGCTCCTGCTGGCATAAACAAGTTGTGAACATTTTATGAGAAGCTATTTGAGGCCTAAGAGTTTTCTCCATCCCTTCGGAGGAACGCCTCTAACACGCTCGGCTTTGAAACATTGATGACTTCCACCTCACTGAGCCAGGGTTTTATTTATTTATTTGTTTATTTTTACCCGGTGGGTATATCGACTCACCACTGGGTTCAGTGTGAGGAAGTTTTCTTTTATCCGGAGTCAGTCAGTTGTTGGATTTGCAAATGATTTGGTTCATTTTAACACTCGAAAGACCCAAAGTGTTTTCAACAGACTTTTTGCTGTGTGTGTGTGTGTGTGTGTGTGTGTGTGTGTGTGTGTGTGAGTGTATATATATTATATATATAAAATACTGTTTAGACGTCTGATTTATAGGGTTCCTCCACTTATGGCGAAAAATAATATTCATTATTTATGTACGCTGGAGGCCATTAATGAGCTGCATTGAACTATTTATTGTTCTAATTAGACTAATTGCCTTCGAGCTTCATTTTTTTTTTTTTTGAGGAGATTATCCCGCAAATTATACAAATATTTGTTTTCGCATAAAAGTACTCACAAATAATGAAAGCTATTGAAGGTTGGGCAAACACGGGAGCAAAACACACTGGCGCAACAATATTTCTTATGTGATGAACTGGGGAATGGCATTTGTATAAACTATAGCGGTCATCTTTCCAGAAATCTCTACTTAAAAAAAAAGTTTTCAGATCTTTGTGTCTTATTAACAAGTTAGACCAGTTTTTTGTTCAAATTATACATATAGAGAGAGATGTAACTATATCTTTTGTTGAGGAATTATTCCCCTAGAAGTAGTAGTAGTAGAACATTGTTGAGGAATTTCACATTGCTATGAGAACTATTGATACCAGGCTCTGTCCTGAACATCTGCTGAAGTACTTAAAACAAAGAATGTAGTGTGAAGTTTAGATCCTATTTCCCCTTAAGTGATTAACAGCCCTCAAGTGTCTTCTTTTGCGTCCCCCACCTCGGGAAAGTCCCTGAAGGCTGTCAAGTTCCCTCGAGGAGGAACTCTTATCTCGAGATTTGTGCACAGCAGATGTGATCTGTACTTTGTCAAAATGCCAAGATCGAACTGCATTGACCTTTCTTTGTTTCTGATTTTTACATAAGGGGAAGGACTGCCCGCCCCAGATTAACATAATTAACATACTGTGCCTATATAAACGTGTGACTGTATTTTGTTGGGGCTTCCTGATGAAATTGAGACTCTCAGGAGCCCAAATCGATTCGTGTTGCGTTGTAAAAAACTGAAGAAAAGACGACGTGGTGTTGGGTCTTCTTCCACCTTATAGAGAGATAGAAGAACCTGTGTCCAAGGAGGGCCAAAAGCAAATTGACAGCTCCCCCTCCTCTACACTCTCTATTTATATAGAGCAGGGGTTGGGAACCTATGGCTCGTGAGCCAGGTGTGGCTCTTTTGATGATTGCAACTGTCTCGCAGACAAAACAAAATATTCTCACTTGTTTAATCCATCCATCGATTTTTCACTGCTCATGTCCTGTTCAGGGATGCAGTTGGCAGCAGGAGCAATTTTAATTGGATGATACTGGCCTACGTTGGCCGTTGCTGGGGAAACAGGTAAACACCCCCTTTTGAATCAGCCCGCTCAGTCATTAGCTCAAAGCTAATCCTTCAACGAATAAGATGGCGAAAAGAAAAAAAGATGACGAGTATGGTACACTTCAGGACAAATGGACCGAAGGATTCTCCTTTGTGGAGGGAACAGGTTCTGCGGTTGTGTGTCTAATTTAGTAATTTACAATCGATGAAACGGTCGAATGTAAAGCGGCACTTCGACACACGCCATGCGACGTTCGCATCACAATACCCTGTGGGAGACAGCAGAAAGGAAGCGTGCAAGCTACTGAGCAGGGTGCAAGCCAGCCAGCACCAAATCCGCGTATGGATCCGGCAAGCTGACTATTTATATTAAACAAGATAAAAAATAAAAAAAACCTACACAATCCATGCAGAATTATTGGGGAAAAAATCGGAAAAAAAGCAAATCTTTTTATGAACAATTAAAAACAGAAAATAGACAAACATTTGAAAAAAACAATCTTCGACATAAAAATACAGATTAGACACAAAGTATAAAATTATAAGATGAAAATTACACAAAATTGTTAAAAACCCAAAAATATTTGACAAAAACACAATTCCACTCCAGAGCCTATCGCGGGGGACAAAGGCTGTCGCCGTGGCTCTGAATGTACTGTTTGAAAATGGAGACGTGGTGGTGATTGAATGAACAACAGGGAGTCGCACAGATGGCCGCATTTATTTAAAGGTACGACGCAAGAGGGGGCCCGGTCCAAGAGGGGGCCGCCACATTTCCAGGTAATAATTCAACCTCCGCTTTGTGTATATGCACATCTGCGGGCATACAATTAGGAAAAAATTACAACACCTAAAATACAAACTGGAAAAATTGGCTTTAATGCGCTGCATGAAATGATTCAACGTCTGATTACTGACACTCCGCCAGCATACAAATGAAACAATTACGACGTGAACAGAGACTGACGGATGAGAAGAGTGCGAACGAGTCGACGAGGCGAGTAAACAAGATCTCATCGGAGGATGTGTCCTCAGAGGCTGCGTTCAGACTCTATTAGGACGCGGCTTTCAACATATTAGTCACATTGATTGTCTCCTGCAAGTCCATCACGGCGGCAAACATTTCCCGATTCACTCAGCGCAATCTCCAATTACGCCGCTGTGGCTTGGTCACGCGTAATTGCGCTTCTTTTTCATTTCAAATTGCTACTAAATATCAACGGCAGCTTTCAAACGCGCGGCTCAGAAGTTATTGATTACATTTTTCCAAAACACGAAATGTGCACTTTGCCGGATGGATGTTGTCGCATTAAACGAGAGGTATGATGTCATTTTTTTAGGGCTGAGCGGTTGAAATTGTGATTCCCCCCAAGCCCCTTCAATATTGCGATTGTGATTCATTATGTAATTTTTTTTTCTCAAGTTCCTCTTTCCATGTACTGTATTTTTTTAACAAACACAAGCAGATTTCCAAACTGCTGCCTTTGCGATTTGAAAATTGTATGCAATGTCGGTTTGAATTCAATTAATTGTTCAGCTCGAATACATATATATATATATATATATATATATATATATATATATATATATATATATATATATATATATATTTTTTTTTACATAAATTATAGTACAGTAATTCCCACGTTTTAGATATGCTTCCATCATACCATGCCAGGGATTCAGCTCAGACATTTTTTGAGGGGCCTGTACCATCCCATGCAATGCTTGTCACGTCACTTTTTTTCAGGTTTTTGAGATGGTGTCATTTTTTTGTTTTTATGTTTGACCCATAAAAGCTTGCACAATACAGAATTCACCAAGCATTGTACTTTATAGCTATGACATTTTAGGGAAAAAAAATTCCACCTGTTGCTGAACATAACCCTATTCATAAATATTACTAATTACATTACATATAATGTTATTGTGGCAGCACGGTGGAACACTGGATAGCACGTTCGCCTCACAGTGCCGAGGTGCAGGGTTAGATTCTCCGGGTACTCCGGTTTCCTCCCACATTCCAAAAACATGCATGGCAGGCTGATTGAACACTCGAAATTGACCCAAGGTGTGAGTGTGAGCGTGGATGGTTGTTTGTCTATATGTACCCTGCGGGTGTCTGGCAACCAGTTCAGGATGTACCCTGCCTACTGCCCGACGACAGCTGGGATAGGCTCCTGCACGACCGCGACCCTTGTGAGGATAAAGCGGTTCGGAAAATGGATGAATGAATTAATTAGTTGATTGATATTACCGTATTTTCACGGCTATAAGGCGCCATTAAAAGTCTTAAATTTTCTCCAAAGTGGACAACACGCCTTGTAATGCAGAGCGTCTTGTGTATGCGCTGAGTTCCAAAACCTGACTGACAGCCGACACGCTGTTATATCTCAAAAAGCGGAAGTGAGTGAGGACAGGCATGCGGTGAAGAAGTCCGCCAATGAGTGAAGGGTGGGCGTGTAAGTGGACGCTAAAAGCACGCCCCTAGCAGGTACCAGCACCTGTATAGATAGAAAGATATCCTTTATGTGCATTATTGCAAAACTACTTCGGTTTAGGTTTCTAAGAACCCCCGAAAATGAATTCTACAAAGAGACACGCCTACTAAGCTCAGTTCAAACTTCAAGCCATCGGTTATGCGGAGAAACATGGGAATCGAGCAGCTGCGAGAGAATTTAAGGTCAACGAATGCATCGGTGCTTGGACGAACGTGTCTGCTTGCACTGTTGTTCGAGCTTTTGGCAAAGCCGGCATCATTTCTGTGGAGCCACATGGCAATGAGAGTGACTCTGACAACGAGAGGGAACCCGGCGTTTTTGATGCATTACCAGTACTTGCACAATTGTTCAATTCTGATACAGAAGATGAGGACTTTGATGGATTTCTGGGTGATGATTGATCGAACAACATTGAGTACATTGTAAGATGGCTAAATAAAATGCAACCGAACTCAGTTTTGCTTCCGTTGCCTTTTTAAAAACGTGTTTTTAGCGTGTATCCGTATGTCTTAGCATGCTACCGTATGCTTCAAGCTAACGTGTTTTTAGCGTGCGTG
>CAAKHF010024967.1:58411-73821 GCA_901007745.1 Hippocampus kuda | reverse complement strand
TATTTTGTGATATGCTCGCTTGATTTTCTGTTTTGATGCATTGTTTTCAATTTTCGTAGTTTCACTGAAGGAATCATTAATTTACGTTTTTCAGGGGCGGTCATGAACGCCTCTCGAGTCGAACGGAAGAAGAGAAGGATTTGACTTGCGTAACACATTGACCCTCGACACCGAATACGTATGTCCCGGTGCTATGCTTCAGCTCGGCGCAAAGACTCTCTTCCTCGATCAGTCATGAAGAACCCTTTGGGGCTGCTGCACTCTGCGCTGTCTGACACGACAGAGGGAGAGAAGGGAAATCTGATGGCCACTCTGCTGATTATTGGGGGGAATATTCAGCACAAAGACAATGTAACGAGTTTGCGCTCAGCGATATCTGTCACATTTGGCAGCTCTGCGTTCAGCGTTTGTTTGATTGAGACACAAGATATGCGAACTTAGACTCGGAAATTGCGATGCAAAACCGCTTATTTCGAGCCTTAAGCGCTATTGCCAACTGATGGATGTTCTTTTCGACTTCAGCACATCCTCGCGATTCATCTCGCGCAATCATTTGCCAGTGTTTCAGCTTCCTGTCGCTCTGCTTTGTCTTGCGTCGTTCTCAGGTGACAACAGACCTCTATCAAGTGCTGGCGAGCAAAGGCTATGTGCTGGAGTGTCGTGGGGTGGTTAAGGTCAAAGGTAAAGGGGAAATGACAACCTACTTCCTCAATGATGGCCCACCCAAGAGTTAGCAGCCGTGGCAACAGCAGGTGGCTACTGCAGGGACACAGCACCGCTGAGTGAGGACTCACAGAGTGAGCAAATGGCTACAAACTGGAAACGCCATCACTTGAATCCCAAGTCAGGAGGGGGGAAGTGTCAGACTTTCAATGGAAACATGTACTTGAAGAAAGACAAATGTCTAATTTGACGGCCTTCGTGGCACATCTACAACTCGAAAGACTGCCGTTTTTCTCATGTCAAGCCTCTGTCAGGCTTCTTGAAAGATGCAAAGTCTGTTTATTTCAATCAACGCCTTTTAGCCTGTGTCAAAAGAAGATTTTGCGCTGTACATAAGGCTACTTTCTTTTACGTCTTCATTTTGCTTTTTACATGAATTAAGAAGAGGTACTTGTATCTGAGTTCCGGATGAATTATTTATTACAAACGTATTGTGCAAAAGGTCCTTTATGAAGAAGTGTGACGACATAAAGCGCGTGCACAAATATCCAGTTTACTACACGACAATAAGTGTGTATGTACATGCCTATTTGTGGATGAATATATGTACAAAATGAGGAGGACTCTATTGACCAAAGACGAAAGTATTTACTAAAAGCAAGGCAAGAGATGTTACGGGATCTGTTCTGGCAAAAGTCAGCAACGTTTGTTAGGCCTGAACCTTGTGTCTTCTTGCCCAGCTGCTGGCAGTAAAGACTGCTTCATTGTTTTCGTAAACTATGTTTTAAAAACAAACAAAAAATTATTTATTTTTGTCTGTCATTCCGGCAGCAAGGCGCATCCGCTCTAAATTATTATCTTGCCCTCAATCTCTAGATGACTAAAGACGACAAAGGATGTTTTAAAGAAGGCTGCATTTGAAATGTCTATTTTTCATTTGTGCTCTCTGCGGAGTACAAGTGGCTTCAGCTGGGTTTCAAGCGCTTGTTTCACAACATTATTGGTTGCTTTTTCAGAGTTGGAGCCACCACTATCCAGCTGGCTCAAGCCGTAACAGTATGTCAATCCCTCCTTCGCCTTTTGGAGGTGTACCGGTACTTTTGGTGCAAATAGAAATTGTCAGCAAAGCCGTTCCGAAGGAATCGGGGAGAAAACTTTGGATGTCAGCGCAGCCTGATTTAAGAAGAGGATGAAGGGAAGATACCTATATTGTTTTGACTGAATACTGTGCTTTGTAATCCTGGAGGGGCAAAACTATTTTCACTGTGAGGTTTCTATTCTACAGCAAAACTGCTTTCTTGCCAAACATAACCGCTTTGAAGCATGTCTTATTGTGGTACCTTCAGTTCAGTTTTGTTTGTTTTAATGTTGGGTCATTTTTGCCACATCCGTATTCATCGTTTGTATATTCTTAATGTTTTGATGACGATGATGATGATGAATTCTAAGGCTTATTATGATGATTCCATTCCAGTGAAAAAGGATCAAAGACCAGCACGCTTTCTTGTTCAACGTCTGTGGTGAAGCTGAAGCTCGCGGGTAACAACTGCAGCCAATGAATTCTGGCATTCAGACGTGATCTACTATACAGTATTTCCACTGGCCGTCGGTGTGATCAAGTACAGCAAGTAATAACTTGGCTGCGTGCTCACATAAGCATAGCAGCAAACAGATTTTTGAAAGATTCACTGTGCTTCTTCTTCTTTTCAATTATTATTATTATTATTTTTTTTTAATGACACTCCTGCAGTATTGTAAATCTCAGTCGGGCTTTAAAGTGATGTCTCCTTTCCACACAACTCAACAGAGAACAGAACATACCGATATTTCCTGGCATTATACCACTGTGTGGTGAGTTGGGGGGGGGGGGTTTAAAAGGCAGCACATATTTTGTCATGATACATTTCTTCAGTTCATGTATTATTTTCCCAGTCTTTCAGCAGCATTTTTGCTGACAGCTGAGTTTGATTGCCTTAAGTTCATTGATGACATTTATGAGAATAACGCTATACAGGAACCGTGCCTGCTGGCCCTTTCTGGACTGCCGATGGCGAGAAAAGAATAAGGGCTTGTTGAGAATATTCTCTGTGCAACAGCTCATCATCACCCACTTTTTTTTTGTTGCCACAAGCGAAAGCCCTGACTCGACTCTTTTGCCGTACTCAACGGCCGACAAACAGTTTGTACCAAAGCCAGCTCATGCGACCTAGCGCTTTTGGTCCCTGCTTTGTGGCTTTGTGTTGTCAGGTATGGCAGAGGTGCCAGAAGAAAGCAATGTAATGGACAACAGCAAGTAACGAGGGAACTGTGACCAATAAAGAATGATTCGTCTTAAGTTCATAGCTGGACAAGCGTTGATAAAAATGTGCATTGTATGTATTTATTTCTATTGGCTGTCCATGGACTTCTGTTAATTGTTCAATGCTGGGATGTTTTGGTGGAGCAGGAGGAGAAGGTTGTCCCCACACAACTGAAACAGTATTTTCGCTCAGGCCTGACAAAGAACCTTCTGTGCTTGTTTTGTTTTATTTGTATTTTCCCTGAGTTGGTGGAGCTGGGTGGGGCGTTTTGCGTCGAATGGCAAGAGTTGAGGACTGACAAAGAAAAAAATAAAATTCCCCCTTGAAGAAAGAAAATTCAAATGGAGATCAATGGCTCATTTGTATGTTTTCACCTAAATGCCGATACGTGCTGCATAAATGTATTCATAGTGATGGAAAATGGAAGAACATTTTAGGTATTCATTTTCCTATTCTTAAAATGTTTTGTCATCGCAGCATTTTATGATGGGCCTACTTTGTTTATTCACACGCCTTAAGGGATTTAAAAGATGATTGGAAGTTATGTTTTCCGGCAAAGGGGGGGGGGGCAGTAAAAAAAGTGACTTCACAGGTAAACTAAATTTGCCCTCATCTAAACTTTTGAATTCACACATGTTTGACTTTTCAGTGTTTCGGTGCCTTTTGCACAATTTCCTAGTTCAGTTAGATTTGGTATTCAAACAGTCCTTCAGACATCATTCTGTTCACAGTTTGACAGCATCAGATCAAGAGACCCTAACCATTTAGCAACAGTAGCCTCGTCAATTGCAACATTTCAAAGAGGATGTGCTCAGAGGGAAGTGGCCACTGAGTGCAAGAGGACCGGTGTTTCCCACTCCCGTTAGAGTGCATTTACGGTTCATCCTTAAATTTCACCCACAAGTAAAATAGCTGTGATGTTTTGTGAGTATTGTATGAAAGGGCTTTATGGGAATCAATGTTAGCTGCAGCACTTGGTCACCTCCTTCACCAAGGTGAAATGTTGCTGGCTAGCCTGCAAGCGTCTTCTTCGTCTGAGCATGCGATAGACTGCAATGGTGGAATTTTGGACTGGAAAAGGACAACGTTGGCAAATAACATTGGCTCCTGGAAACAGAGCTTAGGGCTAGCAACTGAAGTAAAACTTTGAGTTTGAAAGCAACCATAGAAAACAGGCATGGTGATTGAATGGTTATCACGTCCGCCTCACAGAGCAGAGGTGAAGTGTTCGATTCTGGCTCTGGCCTTCCTGTGTGTAGTTTGCATGTTCTCCCTGTGCCTGTGTGGGTTTTCTCTGGGAGCGCTGGTTTCCTCCCACATTCCAAAAACATGCGTGGCAGGTTAATGGAAGACTCTAAATTGTCCCTAGGTGTGATTGTGAGCGTGGATGGTTTTTCGTCTATGTGTGCCCTGTGATAGACTGGCAACCAGTCCAGTGTGTACCCCGCCTACTGTCCGGAGAGGGCTGGGATAGGCTCCAGCATGTTCGCGACCCTTGTGAGGCTATTTGGATTAGAAAATGGATGGATGGATTTATGTTCCTAATAGGAGCAGTTTTGATCTGAAGTCACGGTATAATAGCAGTTTTAGTTGACATGATTTAACCGGTCAGGCAGCTTTTGGACGCAAACACGTGTATACACAAAAGTGAGTAAACCGGCCATCCCGCTTTTAGCGTGCTGAAGTTTTTATACCATTAATTGTCTCATTGAATTTACTTTACAAGTGGAATTAGTTTTGATAACGAGTATCTTGGAACATATTGCAATTAGTGTTGAGTGGGATTTGAAATATACTGCATAAGGCAAGCAGCTAAGGAAGAACAGAAGCTATAACAACAGTCAACCATCCTTAAGTTAACTAAGTGTATGAGGAAAGACTGCGAAATTCATTTCCTCATTCTTGTCAGACTTGTTGTGCTGTTTCCAAAAGGAAGAACTTTAACCCATTTGAAGACTTATTATAATTCTGCTTTGGTTTTAGGCTCCTCCTGGAGGCATGAAAGATTGAAGACAGAGATTTTTTTTAAGTCATGCATGGTTCATTTTTGTCGCATACTTGTGGCTCAACTTGGCCTTTTTGTTGTATTTTTTTCTAAATGTCACATGTAACAAAAAACAATTGACACTGCCATTCAAAAGGAAACACTGGTAAAACCACTGCATCTAATACATTTGTAGATGGCAACAGAGTTCACCAGCCATTTGGAAGAAACTGAACGAAAAACGGCTGGCTTTCATGTTCAGACTTCTCCAGCCCCGGGTTGTCTTCAGTAGAACAGTGGAACACTGTTTGGAGGGTTAACACGGGATCAGTCCTCGCTTGACGTGAAGGGATCAATTTGCTGCCTGCCATGTTTGGTACGGAAGTAGGCTGCTTTTTTTTTCACTTGGGAAGAATTTCTTCTTTTCTACCTCCAATTTCCCACAAATGTTCAAAAACATTTACTGAATGAACAATGGTACAACATTTTTAAGGTTAGAAATGACTTCTACCTTCTTTTGAGCTATTCCAATTGTCCACCTGAATGAAATCCAAGGAAAACCTTTACTAGCATATGAGTTGTGAGTAAGAACTGGTGAGATGGTTCAGATCTAAACAAGTTTTTCGCCTTTAAATGAATCTCCCTGGAGTCTATCACACCTTTCCGGAGCTTCTCTGCCATGTCTCAATGCACTCTTGGAAGGATTTTTCCAGGATTGTCCATCTCTGCATTAAAATAAAGAGTAACTTTAAAGAATTGTAAAGGATTTATTCAGCAATATTTTTCAGGCGCCCACGTAACTGTGGCAGGGTTGCTCCAAACCAAGCAGAATATATGATAAAACCAATAAATAGCTCATAAAAATAGTCCAGTTGATGTTTTGCTCGAATCGAATTATATGATGGTTAAATTCCTGTTTTTGTCGAAAACACCCATCCATTTTCTAATCCTCATTACCATAAACTTCCATGTCTCATGCGCGTGGCAAGAGCTCGCGTGTACGCGCAGGTGGCGTGCTTGTGTTGCACATTGTCGCCCCGCCCACTAGCTGGGCGGCGACGTCACCCCGCAGCAATGGGAACCCGAGCGAGCGCTGGTGAGTTCCTCGCAAACCAATAACATCGCCCAATTCCGCCTTGTCACTTGAACTGGGAAGTAGCGCATCGTCCCGGTTCGCTGGCGTTTTTCGTGTGTACAGTATTCTTCGCACACAAACTGTGTTCTGTTGTGGTGCGTTTTTCTTCTTGAAAACGGGCACGTAAGTAACACTTTTATTTCCGTTGAATAAGCTTTTTTTTGGGGAGAGCTCGGCGCCGCTTGCTAGCTTGGAAGAAGCAGCTTGTGTTGTCATAACAGCACGTGAAGCTAAGCATTGATGACAGGGCGCTTTCGGTCCCTGGCAGCCCGTTGCAAAATGCCTCTCCGAAAGTATCACAGACAAACATTACTTCGTTTTGCTTTTGCAAACCACCGCTAGCGTTTCATTTCGCCGTTGAAATAATAGACGGAGAACCGAATAATGGACTGGAAGATTTGACCAGTTGTGTCATCTATCAAGGTGCACGGCGGAAAGGTTGATCCCCGCTTAATAGGGGATTTAGTAGAGGATTTAACTAATATCCTTATAGTTTGTCTCTGGCTATTTGCGGGAGTTGTACTCACTGTGGAGGGCATTTAGCACTTTGAGCCTCCACCCACGTGCTCTCGCTGTCTTTTGTTTATTACTGTTAAACGACGTCTGATTTGATATATTGATCCAAAGCGACAAAGCTGATGCCAAAATAACGATGCAGTAGTCCAGGAAGTACTGTAGAACTTGTTACTTGCCACTCAACGTGGTGGAATTTCCTCCACCTGCACTTTGAGTGGAGAATAATTGGACGAGGAAGTAATTTTGCACAATACACCCTTCGCCAGAAATGACGCATTCCCATGGCAGATTACATTGTCAATGGGGGGTTAAAATACTCACAATGTATAATAAAGTGCTAAGGTTCTTTCTACTTTTTGTTTTAATACTTTTTAATAAGAGGACTCAAGAAGTTTTCCACATACAGTAGTTCAAAAACAGTACACTCTAAATTGCTTAAAAAAAGTATCTGGTAATAGTTGAAGTAATTTGAGTAATTTATTTAAATGCATTGTGTAAGATAAAAAGAACAGACTCTGAAATGCACTCAAGTACAAAAGTAAAAAAATAATTTACATATAATACTCATGTTGACAACTTGGCACATGGAAAAAAAGGGACAACACTTTGGTAGCAAACCATTCTTGGAGCCAAAATCATCAATCAATTATCTTGTAAGGCACTGAATTGGGAATATCTTGCTTCTCCAAATCTGTTGCATCAGTCATTGTTATTAATGCTCTCTGGTTAACATTTTTTCAGGTTGCTGCTGTTCCTGCTTTTTCTGCCTTAAGGAGCTGTGAAATAGTATTTGCCCCCTTCCTGATTTCTGTGTTCTTTGCATATTTATCACACATAAAGATTTCAGTTGTTCAAACCAAGAAACTCAAGAAAATACAAAATACAGTTTCTAAATGCCATTTTATTTAGACAAAAAAAAACAAACAAACCTTTCTGACCCTCTGTGAAAAAGTAATTTTCCCCTAAACCTAATAACGGGTTGTGGCACTTTTGGCAGCAATAACTGAAATCAAGCATCTGCGATAATTGGGGATGAGTCTTTCATATCACTGTGGAGGAAATTTCATCCACTCTTCTTTGCAGAATTGCTTCAACTCTGCCATATTCAAGGGCTTTCTGGCACGAACTGCCTGTTTAAGGCCACACCACAGCAGCTCGATTGGATTTGAATCTGGACTTTGACTCAGCCACTCCAAAGTCTTAATTTTGTTTTATTTGAGCCCTTCAGAGATGGACCTGCAGGTCTTTTTTTGGGATCGTTGTCCTGCTGCATGATCCAAGAGCGCTTGAGTTTGAGGATGCAAACTGATTGTCGGACGCTCAACTTCAGAATATTGTGGTCAACAGCAGAATTCATTGTCCCATCAATCACACCAAGTTGTTCCTGGTCCTGAGGGAGCAAAGCAGGCACAGACCATCACACTGCCGCCACCAGGGTTCACTGTTGGTATAATGTTCTTTTTATCCAATTTTTACTCCAGACATAACACGCCGCACAGCTTCCACAAAGTTCAATTTTTGACTCATCAGTCCACAGAATGTTTTTCCAAAAGTCTTGAGGATCATCAACATGTCGTTTGGCAAATGTGAGACAAGCCATTGTGTTCTTTTTGCACAGTAGTGTTTTTCGCTCTGGGAACTCTTCCCCTGGATGCCATTTTTGGCCAGTGTCTTTCTTATGGTAGAGTCGTGAACACCGACCTGATCTGAGGCCAGCGAGGTGGAGAGTTCTATGGGTGTCGTTTTAGGTTCCTTTGCAATCTCCTAGATGAATGGTCGTCACGCTCTTAGTGTAATTGCAGCTGGTCAACCACTTCTGGAAATGTTTCCCACTATTCCCAGTTTTATCCATTTGCGGATAATGGCTCTGACAGTGGTTTGCTGAAGCCCCAGAGTCTTGGAAATGGCTTTGTAACCTCTTCCAGACTGCTAGATTTCAAGTTTTTTTCCCCTAATTTCTTCGGCTCATGACATGATGCGTTTGTTTCTTGTGATCTTGGAGCCTACTTCACTTTGTCTGACAGATTCTATTTATGTGATTTCTTGATTCAACAAAACTAGTGTGCTAGAGTGTTGCCTGTGAAATTGAACTCAGCTTTCCCAAAACTGGCGTTAGTCACAGTTACATTGTGATGTAACATCCATCCATCCATTTTCTAATCCGCTTCATCCTCACAAGGTTTGTGGGGCGTGCTGGAGCCTACCTCAGCCGTCTTCGAGCAGTCGGCGGGGGACACCTTGAACCGGTTGCCAGTCAATCGCAGGCCACAGAGTCCCACAACCATCTGCACTCACACTCACACCTTGGGACATTTTAGTGTGTTCAATCAGCCTGCCATGCATGTTTTTGGAATGTGGGAGGAAACTGGAGTAACCGGAGAAAACCCACGCAGGCATGGGGAGAACATGCAAACTCCACACAGGAAGGCCGGAGCTGGAGTGATGTAACAAGGGTGGCAATTACTTTTTCACATAGGGACAGGTAGTTTTGGATTTTATTTTTTATTAGATTTTTTTTTGCGCCTTAAATTTAAATTGGCATTTAGAAAGTGCATTTTGCATTTCCTTTGATAGTCTCTGTGTGATATTAAAATTGGTTTGATGAGCTGAAACCTTTTGTAAGTGATAAATATGCAAAGAACACAGAAATCAGGAAGGGGACAAATACTATTTCACATCACTGTATACTGAGATATCTTAAGCATAGTCGACTTGAACTCTTTTTAATGAGGTCTTTTTCTACTTCATGTTTTCATCAAGGGAGGTTAAAAAATCCTATGTTGACAAAGTAAGGAGTGGAAAGTACAAATGAGTCGTAATGTAGAGACCAAACAACATGAGCACATAAAATTAGATAAATACTTTTTTGTTATCAAATTCCACTTGCACTCTTCATGTTTGGTTTATTAAGTGAAGAAACGCTGTTTTTAACTATCCGTCCATTCTCTGCATCACTTGCCTTGTCCCCTTTATTTTGTAGAGAAAATGAGCAACATTCCCCTCTCACGCTCCGAGGTGTTCGGGGAGCTGAGGAAGGAGCTGCACAACGATCATGAGTTCCGACATTCCGACGTTCATTTATTTATCATCATGGGAGCCTCGGTGAGAATTGAAGTGTGGCTACAGCTGTGTGTCCCTTTACAAATTAGCTGCCTGTTCAAAAATTGGGCCTGGTCTTACGGGCGGAACTGAGACGTGAGTTCAAAATAATGGCACCGATCAGATTATGAAAGAAGACATTTCTAAGACACAGCAAAGTGGCTAAAATCTCCCATGCAGACCACCATGGCCAGTCCATATTTTGTGTGTGTGGCAATCACTTTGTGAGCGGTAAATTTGTTTACCTTTGAAATCATAGTGATAGAAGAGATGATTTTATATAGACCATAATAAAAGCAAGTAATGTTAAATATTACTACACTGCAAGCCGCTTTGTTTTGAATTAATGAGCAAGCTCACGAGCTAGTACAAGCTAGCTAGCGGATGAGTCCAGCATTTGTCGAAAGCTAACATCTTGAGGCAAACCCAGATCACAGATATTCATATAAGCAATTAATAGCATTCATGGGCTGGGCCGGTCCCTATAACGGGAGTCAACTATCAAGTAAATAAACAAGTACAGGTAGTTTAAATAGAATGGTCCATCTTCTGATCAGATTGATGATTGGTTATGTTTTTTTTAACTCACTGATCCAAGATCAGCTCAAAAATCCTGATCATGTCCAGTCAAGCCTAATTATAATGCCTACTGGATGGGGAAATATAATTTTAATGATTAACCGATGCTTTCCAGATCTGCATTCAGGTAACCACTTCACTACATGATATTATAAAAATATAATAGTATATGATAATCAACATCAACAGTTGAAGAAAGGGTTCCGTCAGTCGTCATCTGTACCTGTGGGTAAAAAACAAAAAACAAAAAGTATGTTCAATGGAGTACTCCATTGAACATATATTATTAAAATAGGTTCACCTGGCTCTTTCCAAGATGGATTAGTGGACATTTTGGTGAAACTAGGCATTTAGATTATGTCAGCACAAGTGATACTGTTTGAACTTGTGCCAAAAGCATCTGAAACGTGTTCCCCTTGCATTCTCTCGACAAATACCAATCTTTTAAAAAGTATGTTGTAAGTCTTCCAAAAATACTGCAGTAATTGCACATGTTCTGATTGAGGAAATGTTGAAAGTGATTTCACCAAGCCCCTTCAAGCAAGGGCTGCACAGTAACCCGAGCTTTCAAAAGCATCACCTCGAGGTTCCTCTTTGCTTCGTCTTGCTGTCCATTCTGCAATGTCACTTGAGCACCTGCCATCTATTTGAACACACACAAAAGCACAGTTGACTATTTAAACACAGGAAGTTGAAACACATTCGTGCCATTTCAGATTGCTAAATTCTTAGCAGCAAAAGTGAAAAGTGGTCTGTGGTGCTGCTCATTCATGGATGGAGGACTGATCAAAGGGTAGGAGAGACGTGATCTGCTCCCGAGTCCCAATTAACAAAGAAATAGCAGTGAAAAAAGCAACATCAACCATGATTTATCAGACCACTCCCACTCCACCCTTTTTTCACGATTTCTTGCGTCCTTTGGCCAATTTAACAATGAACAAGGCGTTACTGAAGACGTGTGATTCATCTAATTTTTAAATTATTTGTGTAAATCGTGCAATGCTGAAACCAAGGCCACAACCGGGAACTTGATGCCATCATCCAAAGACTTGGAGCAGCTTTCACGACAGCAGATGCTGCTTCGCCAAAAACACTTGGGATTACACTTGTCTGCTCATTGAGCTGGGATCTCATGAGATTAACGGACAATTTATGTGATGTCAACATCATCATGGTTGAACTCTAAGTTTTGCTTAGCTTTGGAAGCACATTTTTCCAGAAAGTTTGAGTTGAACTTCAAATGGAACTGCTTTCTGTGTGTTGGATTTGAGTACAATATTACAGAATTGTAAAAACTGCTGCCACCTGCTGGCCACAAGAGGAAGATGAGGAAGTGGATTTAACTGAGGTTGTGACGCTATGAAATGAAACTTGGCTCGTTATTTTTTTCCAACAATATCAAGATAGTTTGTCGGTGCACACCCAGTACATATTCATATCATTTCTCTTGCTTTGTTTGCACTTGAGGTGTGGTGTTTTTGACATGTCAATGGCTGTCAGCAAAATTCTTTAAGGTCGCTTCAATGGCAGATCAATGGAACAGCTGCTGTATCGAATTTAATGGCAAGCATCAAGCAAAATTCTCGCATCACCATCCATTTATTTATTTTCAGTACCACTGATTCCTGTTCAGCGTTTTCAGCTGCCCTTCAACACAATATTTCAATTATTTTTGTATTTGATGCAAGGCTTATGTTGGATATGTTGAGTTGACATCAATAGTATGCAATTCATCGTTTTCAGCATCAACCTTTCATTGACACTGAAGTCGTTAAGTATTATTCTACCCACTTTCAGCAATTTCCCCTTTGCTTAAAATAATTTGTTTTGTCACCTGTTTTCCTTTTTGGGGTGTTGAAGAGCTGTTCGCTGTTCCCTTGTTTGAAGTCATTACTTTGTTCAGCAGGGTGACTTGAATACGTTTGCAGGGAACCCTTACAATATTTTAAAATCTACATGTGTTTGGACCTGCAGGGTGATCTGGCCAAGAAGAAAATCTACCCAACTTTGTGGTCAGTCAACTTCTGAGCTTGAAAAATTCCTCACATGTGTTTATATTGCAAATAGTGATGCCATGTACTATTCCACTGTTGACTAGTACTTCTAGAGGTACTGAGTCACTTCTGAAAGTTCTCTTCCAGGTGGTTGTTCAGAGACGGTCTCCTCCCAGAAAAAACATTTTTTATTGGCTTTGCTCGCTCTGACCTGACAGTTGACGCAATCAGAACTGCGTGCATGCCATACTTCAAGGTAGTAGTGCTCTTTCAACACTTTGCAATGACCACTGGCTGTGATTGACCGGTATCACCCCCCTTGTTCATCTCCTGACCTAGGTGGCAGACTCTGAAGCAGATCGGTTGTCAGTCTTCTTCAGCAGGAACTCATACATAAGTGGCAAATATGCAGATGAGGATTCCTTCTCCAATCTCAATAAACACCTTCTCACTCTGCCGGGAGGATCGGCGGCAAACCGGCTCTTCTACTTGGCTCTGCCGCCCACAGTCTACCACGATGTTACCAAGAACATAAAGCAGTACTGTATGGGTGAAATGTCAGTTGATGCTTTTTTCCCCATATCGCTTGCCCTGCGCTAGTGTATGGATGGATGTTTTGAAGAAAAGTTTCGCAAGCAGGCGGTAGCCGACCTGCTTTCGTATGCTGTACAGTACAGCTAGAAGCTCAGGTCGTGGCTTGGATGTGAATGATGACTTGCAATGATGCCCCTTCTGTTCTTTGCAGAGGCTGGACCCGAGTGATTGTAGAAAAGCCGTTTGGACATGACCTTCAGAGCTCTGAAGAGCTGTCTGCTCACCTCTCTTCCCTCTTCTCAGAAGACCAGATCTATCGTATAGATCACTATCTAGGCAAAGAAATGGTGCAGAACCTTATGGTGCTTAGGTAAGTAAAAAAAAAAACAAAAAAAAAAAAACAGGGATTTCTGTGTGTACTTGAAAATTCTGTATTTAGGGATGGTCACCCACACTTTTGGAGATAATCCACCATGAGATATGCAAAAATTGTAAACCGGACGTTGCACCAAAACGTAATGCCCCCTTGCACCAAACCATCACAATAGCTCGATGAAATATTGTGCTTTATCTATTTTCTGTTTTGATTTACACTCTCAGGATGGTGTCTGTGGTAGAATTGTGCAAGCTTGTTGAGTGGGTCCTAATATAGTATATGACTGTGTTACATAAGGTCACCAAAATAGCTGAAACAATTTCTGAAAGCAATACAGTCCTACATTAGGGTCTTTCCGTGCCAAATCATCCAGTGGGTTTAACCAATCTGATTTTAATTTTGATGATTTTTATGTACATATCTTAAATCATTTGTATGTTTCAGAGACGATTTGAGAAATTACGTTTCATGGGGGAAAAAATGGTTTGGGTCATGTGATCCACAAGTGCAATTTCATGGTCAAACTCGGGGTCAACAGGCCTAGGTCATATATGCACCAATCTTATAAATGATTGTGCATTTGGAATCCTTGTCAAATTCTGTTACCAACAATACGTGTTTTGTGAAGATTGACCCAGTAGTTCTTGAGATGGAAGGCTGCCAAAGCCCCTTTTTGCCGAACATCTTCAAATTTGGTCGCTCACACACCCCTGCTCAAATTGATCTAAAATTTGAGATTTAGTGTTGTGCCCTCACTATCAAAAAGTAAAGCAAGTTTCATTCAAATCAAAATGCGCTTGGTTAAATTTTCCAGATTTTCTTTTTTTTGGGGGGCGGGGGGTGATTTGGCCTGGAATGACCCAGCACTGTAAACGATAACCACAGTAATAAACTGTTAAATCAGTACCTCTCAGAATCTGAACTGTGTCTTATGACCTATATGATGGCAATCAGCATACTGTGTAAAGGAGCTATTTAGATCTGACAGAATTTATGATCATGTGTATCCTTTCTTCAATTAAGGAATTACTTTCAAATGCTTCTCTTTCAGTTGACTCAGGGTTGAGATCCCTGCCAATATCATACAAGAAACCAAACATGGTCATTCAACAAAAGAAGCTTGTTGTCACGAACAACTGTGTTTTCGTCTGTTGTGCCGCCGAAGGACACTCAACTTGCTGTGGTTACAGATTTGGAAACCGCATCTTTGGCCCTATCTGGAATAGGGACAGCGTGGCCTGTGTGGTCCTGACATTTAAAGAACCTTTTGGCACTCAGGGAAGAGGAGGCTACTTCGATGACTTTGGAATCATCCGGTGAGTGGCCAAAATTGGAATTACGCTGCAGTTCAATGCTGTTGACTAGGAAGAGAAGACTTGATTCGGCCACATGATCAGCGTGATCACGTGCAGCGAGGCAGGCGTCGCAGCTTCCTTTCTGTGAGCTCCTGTTCTTTGTCCTGATTAGAGATGTCATGCAGAACCACTTGCTCCAGTTGCTGTCTTTGGTTGCCATGGAGAAACCAGCCTCCACCAGCTCTGATGATGTCAGGGACGAAAAGGTACAATGCTCTTTCTTTTCGCTACAAAATGGGATTTCATGAATTACTCTTTTGATGTGTTTTTCTTCTTGAAGGTCAAAGTGCTGAAATGCATCAACCCAATTTTAATGTCAGATGTGGTGCTGGGTCAGTATGTGGGTGACCCAGAGGGCGAAGGAGATGCCAAGTTCGGTTATCTTGATGATCCCACAGTTCCCAAAGGATCCACTCAGTCCACTTTTGCCACAGCAGTGCTCTATGTGCACAATGAGCGCTGGGATGGTAAAGTTGGGTCGCCTTTCGGAAAACCTCCACAACACCAAATCTGTCGCTTGCACTTATTCGGATCTAAGTTGCAACATTTGCTACCTCCTCAGGCGTTCCTTTCATCCTTCGCTGCGGAAAAGCTCTAAATGAGAGGAAGGCCGAGGTTCGGCTGCAATTCACAGATGTACCGGGGGACATTTTTGGAAATCAGTGTCGCCGCAATGAGCTGGTGGTCCGTGTGCAACCCAATGAAGCCGTCTACGCCAAGATGATGAGCAAGAAACCTGGCGTGTACTTCAGCCCTGAGGAGACAGAGCTGGACCTCACCTACAAGAGCAGATATAAGGCATGCGTTCTCGACATTCATTGGGCTGCATGGAAGGCTAGCACGCATTATAAAAAGGGGTCTGGCCTGTCCACACA
>CAAKHF010024967.1:40804-58391 GCA_901007745.1 Hippocampus kuda | reverse complement strand
TGTCCACACATAATCATCCTTGTTTTTTTTGGTAGGATGTGAAGCTACCTGATGCTTATGAGCGTCTCATTCTGGACGTCTTCTGTGGGAGTCAGATGCACTTTGTACGCAGGTCTGTAGTCAACGTCGCCTGTTAGATCTGTTTGGTGGGATTAACGGTGCCTACCCAAGCAGTTAATGTGCCTTCTTAAAAATGGTACAAATATTAAAAGATTGCCATGTTTCTACAGTGATGAATTAAAGGAAGCCTGGAGGATCTTCACTCCGCTCCTTCACCAAATTGACAAAGAGAAGCCAAAACCAATTCCTTACACATATGGAAGGTTAGTGACAGTGTTTATATCCTCAATTGGAAGTAAACATCACAAACACATTTTGACCCCACCCCTCCTCCTTCTAGCCGGGGCCCAGCAGAAGCAGATGACCTTGTGAAGAAAGTTGGATTCCGCTATGAAGGCACTTATGTATGGGTGAACCCCAACAAACTTTGAGATGAGTTTAGGGAGTAATTAGTTTGGTAGGATAGTTTGAGGGGTGTGCCACGTTTGAGCCACACCGTGTCCCATCATGCATTTACGAGTGATGTTTTTCCATACTGTGGCTCCAGTTATTATATCTCAGGTAAACAGTTTTATTTGTCTGAGCCACTGTATCAGGTGTTCAAAAGAGTGAGGAATTTACCCAAGCTGGCGTCATGACTTTATCTGGTTGGTTGTGGTGAACAGGTAATTTATTTTGGGAACAAAACAAATTAAAACCAAATGATTTTTTTTTTTCACATAAGTCTGATAAACTGGCTCCCAACCTCGTCAACTGTCACATTCAGCAGTCTCAAACTTTACCAAAAAGATGGTAATGTAAAACATTACCACATGAAGTACGGTGCACAAGCAAAAGTCATTGTTATGATTGTATCACCACAAAGCTTTGATTCCATTCTTTTTTTTTTTCCATCTTCTCTCCCTGTGATCAGAAGATTGCCTCCTGCAAATAGACACACGGGAGGATGCTGATAGTTTCTTTTGCAGCATTTTTCTTGGAATAGTCTTAAGTGTCCTCTCGGGCGAGAAGGCAAGCGCTCTCAATTAGCCTCCCTCTGATTGCATTCCCTTTTGTTTACATGTTCAGACTTATTCAAGTTCATTCCATATTTTAGATATAGAAAAGTGAAGCAGGTTTCCACATCTTTGAATGTCCTTGTAATGACCAACTGTGTGCTGCTCTGTTCTTCACAGTCATGTAATGCTAGCAATACTATATCTACATACGTAATAAACTACTTTTGCTTCTTTATGAATACGTTTCATGGTAGAAGTTTTATTCAAGCGCTATATTGTAATTCCAGATAGAAATATATATTGTAAGCTTACCGCAGCATTTGCTACACAGCGTTTGTTATCTATTTTTTGCCCCTTAATAATTCCAGAGATTTCCTTTTAACGAAACATGCAAGTATTTTAACCACCACATTTCCTACTTTGGTGCTGAGAGTGGCTCTAACTTGGGTAAAATATTATTGTACTCTTATCATGACTTGTTAGATATGCTGGGTATGTTAACGCAGGTCAACAGCAAGCCAAACTCAAATCTTCATGAGCTCGGAAACTGAGCATCTTGCTCCTTTATTTCCTGTCGTCTCGACAGCGTACAGTGAACAACTGTGACAGCTCGATGAAAAGGTAGAGTGAAAAGCCATTGCTTTCGAAGGTGTACAGAAAGGGAATGTTAACGCAGGAGGGCCAGTTAGAACAACCAGTTAGGCTTTCTGCAGCGACTCATCTGACGAAATGTCTTCTACACACAACGCATTGCGATTACTGGATGGAGATTTTAAACACAATTACCTTTTACATGAAAAACATGAATTATGTTTCAAATCAAGAAATGTTATGAACCCTCTTCTCTTTTTTCTTTCAGCCTTTATGAAATGCCGCGAAACCGAAATGTTATGAACCCTCTTCTTTTTTTTTCTTTCAGCCTTTATGAAATGCCGCGAAACCTTCTCTGTGTGCAGAAAAATTATTCCACCAATGTCAACATAGCAATTTATTCACAAATTACAAATGTTGACATAACATTAAAAAAATGCAAGCTCTTCGGCAGTCATGTTAACAAGTGGACGGACATTTCAGTTCAGAAGTATTGGGTTTGCACAAATAGGTGCATTAGCCAAGACTTAGAGTAGCAACCGTGCATTCTAAGGCACTTGCGTTGAGTGAAAACAGTTGCTGTGCGTTATCAATACAACGTACAAGACAGGAAATGATTTGCGGACACTAAAAGCTACTAAGACATGGGTTACGTTCTGATCAAATAGCTTCCGTTAATGGACAGCTATCAACTGGACGGCATCATTATCATTACGTTGTCCATATCTGCTGGAGATTAGAATTTGAATTCGTGCTTTTCATGCCCTCACAAACATTATACTGTACATTATACGATGTTATGTGAAGGGCAGTCATCTACTAAAACCGGTCGAGTCACCGATGACGGCCTCCTAGTGGCGGAAGTCAAGTATGACATTTAGAGATCCTGGATTTCTCTTCTGGCATCAAGACATAAGCAAGAAGAAAACAGTGCAACAGAAAAAAAATCATCTATCTAGCTTCAGCATGATTTGATGAACTGAAAAAACACTTTAACCTACGGCGAAGGACAAAATGAGTGACTTAAAAACAACTGTTAAGCAGTGTCTACATGGAGTGATCACGAGGGCCACTGTGTTGCGTCACAGCTAAAGTGACTGGTCACAGCAAGTTTTCGGATGAGTAACGGATGACGTAGTAACGGTCCCCATGTAGAAGGCACTTGGTCAGTTTGTTTGACTTTTACATGTGCTCTGGATGGTTTTGTAGGCAGCTGATAAACTCTGTGACTGGATGGCCCTGGTAGCAGATCTGATAGACTGCGTTGAATAGTGGGAACCTGGGGGAGGAAACAGTTTGCGGTCAGTGGAAAAATGAGGTGGACTAATACCATTTGGTTCCCCCAAGTTGGGCTGTGTGTTTTGATGCTTGGCTTACTTGTCAACCAAGTTTTTGTGCTTGAGGATGAGATAGACCTCAGCTGCAGTGGCTGGTCCTTGCAGCTTTTGACCGTTCAGCATCTCTTTCTCCAGCTCCTCAATAGACTGACCAAGAGAGAGAACATGACAGTGACATCTTATTAAAAATTCAGAGAGCGTCACACACTTGAGGAGTGTTCCTCCCACTCACCTTTCCTGTCTTTGCAAAGGCCTCGGCGACCTTGCGATTACGGCCACCGTAGCAGGTTGTGATGAGATCCGCAACGCCGCAGCTTTCCAGGAAGGTTGCAGAGGACACAGGCCCGGCAGTGCAGAAAATGCGGGCAAATGCGATCATCTCCATCAGTCCCAACCGGATCACTGCCGCTTTGGTGTTGTCCCCGAAACCCAGACCATCACAGAAACCTGCCCCGACGGCAACGATGTTCTGTAGGACATGGAGAGAAGAAAAGCTATTTCCATGAAATTCAGCTTATCTCATCAATATTGCACAATATACCAATGCTATCTCATGAATTCATAGGCGAATGAAGCAAACATACCATTTCAGAGTCTGCTGGAACAAAGAAATGACTTTGAATAAGATCTAATGGTATTATGGGTACATTTTAGCATCACAGTCACTGGCCATCAAAGTTTGTTTAAATAAGCCATTGCCATTTTCTGTGACAATTATCTAGCTCTGTGATGTTGCATGTAAAAATATCACCCCATAAAGCCCAGATAAACAATGAATATAAGTTAAAAAAAGGCACATTTTTGGTCGTCAATGGCTTTATTCATGCTCACCTTTAACGCTCCACAGATTTCCACCACATCATGCTCTGGCACCACAGTCACACGGAAGTTGCTGGTCTGCATGAGTTCCTTTAGAAGAGCCCCATGGTTTTCGTTCTTACATCCTGGAAGATGAAAACCCAGCCATAAGCACTTATTTCTTTTTGTAAATGATGCATGATAAATCCCTTGTGCCGACGTCTTTTGTTTTTTCTATTGAAGTAATTTTCTCAACAGTATCACAAGAGTTACTAAGGTTCTCCTCAGCTATCGGGGTGGCTTAAAACACAGCCACAGGCTGTCTTAAATGTTACAAAAACTGCAGGATGCGAGGCCAAACCACCCCCGTCTCATTTAAACAAGGAAATATAAGGCACATTTATCAATAACCCAGACTGAAAAGACAAGCTTAATTTAAAACCTACAGTGGCAAGAACACGTTCTTCGTGTTACTTTAAATTTTTACAGAGCTCCCTGTTTTGTGTCTCTTGGAACAGAGCTGCTGTAAAACTTTAGCCTGAGGCCGTTAGGGATAGTCTCCTTCAAAGACTCTCCAACTCTGAAAGACATTCCAAATTGAAGTCAATTCCAAAGCAAGCATACAGAGAAATTAACCTTGAACCAGCATTGATTCAGCCCTATGCAGTGCCTCCCTCTAAAATAGGTGGTACGGAAAAACACAAATGCAATAAAAATACATTGACCTAAATCTGCATGCCTTCTGATTTGTCATGAAATACCTCTTCAATCTGATTGAAACAACCACATACATGCTACAGCAGCTGTGGTGCATTCTGGGATGTGTAGTGGGTATGGGGTGGACGGTAACAAATACAGTAGGGCGAGGCCTGAAAAACAAGCTTATTCCATGCAATAAATTCAGACTAACCAATGGTAGTCTCACAAAACTTTTCATCAGCTACTTCGTTGGCAATGTTGGCCCCCATCAGCACACTCATTGCAATGCCGAGCTTCTCCTGGATCACATCAGAAATGAGTTTAAGTCCATCAGGCCCCTCGTCAACTCCCTACAAAGAAGCAATCACATGCAAATGTTATTGTGTATTCACATCATGGCCCTTTAAGAGCATGACATCAACTGTGAAGCCTTCTTCAGATGAAGCAACAATACCGCAAAGTCAAACCTTGATTAGAGATATGCCCAGTGCATCACTCTTTATCTTGCCCTTCATGGTGTCGCAGGCTTTGCCAATAAACTGGTGCGGGATGACAAACACCAGAATGTCTGCATCACCGGATGCCTCCACCAGGTCTGGAACTGCCAGCTGAAGAGAAATGGCAGCATGCTAAGAAGGAAAATGTCATTGATGCATTTCTATGTGTGATGTGCGATAATATTCTTTGAGGGATCACGAGGACAAACACGGAGCCCGATAAGACCTTCACATAAAAGGGCATATAGAAATCATATCCATAAGAAGCATTACGTGCATTCTAGCAAGCGTTGCATGCAATAGCAGAAAGGCCAAAGCAACATTCCACAAACGTTTTGGTAAATGACAAGAAACCAACATGGGCTTACCACATTTGCTGGTAGCTTGTGCCCAGGAAGGTACTTCACATTCTCATGGTCAGTGTTGATAATTTCAGTCAGTTTGCGCCCATGCACCAACTCCTCAAACACCCACATTTTTACTGTGTTGTCAAATTTGGAATTCCGAGCAGCGTTGGCACCCACTATCTTGGCAATGGCAGAGCCCCTGTGTTGTTCATAATGTTTGGTTAGTTTTGGACTTGACCCCAAAATATATTACAGTCACATTCAAATTTGGTTGGTGTGAAGGATGCGATGGCACTTGGTTGTGTGTGTTGAAAAGAACTTGAGAGTCTATGAATCATTTTACTCCATGTTGTGTCATATAATTACAGACGCTCCCCAATTTACGAACGTCCGAGTTACGCACAAACGGTACATACGAACATTTTGCGGGTACAGGTATGTCGAAAAATGTTCGAAAAAAGTTGCGTGCAAATCAAATGAATGATGCTATACAGTGCTACTGCATCATTTATGATGAGAAAAAGAAGAAAACGTCGTTAGATCGCTTCTTTCAGCCAGTTTCTACTCCACCCTCCAAGGACTCGTCAACCCTCATCTTCTCTTGGACCCTCAATTTCTTAAGCCTTTGAGTACATCTTCCAAAAGTAAGTTAAACTTCATTTTATTATACTTATATAAACCTTAAACATACTTATATAAGCCTTAAACATACAAAATATAGCACTGAAGCAACTTACGAACGAATTCAGCTAACGAACGATCCTTCGGAACGTAACTCGTTCGTTAGCTGGGGAGCGTCTGTATACAGATTTATAAAAACTTCATTACAATAACTATGCTGTTCTTTTGCATGCTATGGAAACAGTACATACACATAGAGTGTGCCTTCTGACAGTGGACTACATAAGCAAGTCTACATTTTGCGTGCCTTCAGTGTAGAATTACACAACAGGCTAAGGAATATTTAAAAATGTGGTATATAATAAGACTAAGTGGGATTCAAACAATGATTCTCTATCTATCTATCTATCTATCTATCTATCTATCTATCTATCTATCTATCTATCTATCTATCTATCTATCTATCTATCTATCTATCTATCTATCTAATGTTCAGCTACTGTGCGGGTGACCAGCCTTTTTAAAACTAAGAGCTACTTAGGCACTGATTCATACAGAGGGCGATAAATTTGAGACACACTTCTGAAATAATAAATGTACTCAAATTACCTTTAATTACATATGTGATATTCATCTATGTAATCAGTAAATACTCATCATGTTGATGATTTTTCACAATGTTGATTACACTGGTCAACATTTTTTGTACATTTTTTAAAATTAGAGATGCAAGTACACTTTTCTAGATTACTTTTTGAACTGGTTCCAAATTTCCCCGCATTTTTCCTCTAGCATATCAGGTTTTCATAATATAATTATATAACAATAACAGAATGTGTAATATATTTATTCAATATAAGTTAATGGTTAGGTTCCGCAACAAGTAGAATTATTCTAAACATCATAGTTATAAATTAAAATGCATGGTTAAATCTTCAATGCGCAAGTTTTTTTTAAACTTACAAATGAAAAATGAAATATCTAAAAAAAAACCCCGATGTGCTACATAACAAGTGGACATTTTAAAAATCAGCATCAAAAATACATTTAGGGACACAAATACATTAAGGGACACAAAAAATGGCAAAGTTCCATCACTGGTGAACGTATTTTTTGAGTACATGCACAGGCTACTCATGCGATAAACGGAGGTCATGTATCATGTTCAAGATATTGTGGGAAATGCTGCTGTCAGACCATGAATCAGGGGCTGAACTACCAGCTATAATAGGTTTTCAATTGGATTAAAAAAAAGGAAACGCATAAATCCTTGACTCGTTGTCCCATTTAGTATTTAGTCACGACATTATATTGTCCACGTTAAGTTTTATTTTTTAAAGTGATCGCCCTCATAACAACGCATTAAAATAACGCCTCCATTGCATATATGTTTATTGAGTTCTTACACGTAATTTGTGTGAAATGTATACTGTATTTTATCATGTATGAATGTATGAACGGGCCGTGACGTATGACGTCATACAGCAGTGCGCGTCAGATGCCGAAACATTACGCACACAAACTCAAAACCACGGCGTGTTAAATATAACCGAGAGCGAATGACAGCCGTTGAGCTCGCGCACTCCTTTTGGAGGTATACTGTCCCACCAAAAGGACGACAGGGCCATTTGAATGCTGAAGTAGCATCGAGAGCTCAGCGAAGCAAGTGCTCTGCGAAAAGCAGCCAGTTAGCTAGCCGTTGGCCAGCCGATAATGCTAATTTGACTAGCATAAGTAGCACCGGAGAACACCGGAGAGATGGCCACGCGTTTTCAACATCAGCCCTATCCAGCACCCTGCCTGCCTCCCTCGCTCTGTGCACCTTGGAGCGTTGCTGCTGCTGCTGCTACTACTTGCCAATTTCCAGATCCGATGATGCAGACTTTCTTCGCGGCTGCCATGGTGAAAATGCGAATCGATGAGTGGGTGAGTGAACTCTTGATGAGGTTACGCAACGTTCAAGCAGCTGCTGCCTGCCAAATGTGCCGAGGTGGACGCCGAGCCTATCGTGTTATTGGCCCACGCGAGGGGAGACTGCGGCCCGCCCATTGCAATCGACGCTCCAACCCCGCTCGGTCACTCATTCATCGAGCCGAGGTTAGTGGGTTCCAAGGAACTCGGGGAAATGTCTCTCTCACACCTCAACTCACTTATCCTTATTACCGGAAATCGTACTGTGCTTGTCACAATCACTCAGTCGCCATGAAAATGTTGTAGAATTAAGAAACTCTAAGGTCTAATTCGTGGCCAGGTATAAGTACAATAGCTGCATAATGATAAATATCTGGGAGCGTGTTTCCTTTTTTTTTATGCCGTTTTTAAAAACTGATTATCTCACTGTCAAATTCAAGGCACGGGGGCCCACCATAGCATTTAAGTTGCCGCAAAGTCAAATTCAGGTGTGTTTCTTGTTAAGATAACAACACTGCAAATTGTCTTCACCTTTCATAACATTTAGGTATTGCAAGCATTTTTTTCTTCCCAATCCCCATTTTTAAATAAATTGAAAAATTGTTGAACATATTTTTTTGGCTTCTGTTGTGCTTCTTTATAATACGATGGATCATACATTTATATGGGTTCAGAGTCATAATCCCCCCCCCCCCCCCCCCCCCACTTGTTACACAAACTGCGGTTTGTGTAACAAGTGGTTAACTAATACAAAATCAAACTATAATGCTGGTAAGCAGCAAATTTTCATCCAAGATATTTTGTATTTCTTTGTTACAACTGCAGCTGCTGTGAAAGCGCTACATAAACAAAGATGTATTGTCTTGCAGGGACACGAATACATTCATTCATTTTCCAAACCGCTTTATCTACACTAGGGTCGCAGAGACATTAATGCAGTACATCTTTATATAATTCAATTGAGTTGTACAGGTTGAATGTAACATGGTGGAAAAATCCGGCCTGGCACAGGGGTGTGTAAACATTTTTTTATAGCACCCAAATCTTGAATTTTACTCGTGAACCATTGGAGGAAACGCATTGTGTTTCTTTGGCTTTATTTCCAACAACTATTTGCTAAGGTTAATCACAACGCAAGCAAACAATAGCCCTTTAGGGTCAAGCCGATAATGGGTAGTTAAACATTGACTGAAGCCCAAATGGATTTTCTCTGCCTATTTAATTCATTTATTGTACAACCAATCCTTTCATTCTGTTTCATGCTGTTTACTAAACTGACACCATTTCAATAATACTTGTGTAGCCGGGCCAGTAAAAATTTACTGTACTGTATTATAATCACACAACATCTGAGAAATGATAAATATCTGACATGTCCTTTTACTGTCAAAGGGTGGAACAAAAATGTTTGTGTTCCCCGACTTCAATAATTAGGTGGCACTGCCTCTTTTATGTACAACTCTTGCCTTTGACTCTCTTCTTTTTCTCTTGATGTCCATGGAGCGGTAAGCATTTAACGATCTGGAAAACAACTTTTGTTTTCATTTATAAGTTGAAGTATTTTAATACATTGCTGTGCCATATAAATCTCGTAGGGGCACACTGTATCACTCTTAATTGATAGGAGGACATTGTTTTCTGCTATTTCTGTCAGGCTTTGTGATTTAGATGATTAATCACAGCCAATTCAAGAAGTCTGTTGTGCGTCATCAATATACTTAAACACAATGCAGTCGGACATTACCGGTTACACTAAGACACCATTGTGGCGACTGTGCATCCGTGAGACTGATTCGATGACTAAGTTTGATCAAGTGCGCTGTATTTATGACAGAATTCTTGTCATAATTTTATGCTTAGGAAATTGAATAACATTAAATGATGATGTTTATTTTCTTATCAGATAAAGTGCTTTGCAGTTGTGTGCATTAGTTTGTCTTTGTCCACTCTTACCTAACCTTAAATACAACCAGCACATTAAAAGTCACAAGATGTAACCCCCAAACATCAGTGTTGCAGACGTCGGATAAAAGAGGACCTTGTTGGGTAAGACGTGAACAAGAGACCAGAGACTCATGGAGGAACTGTTAAGCACTGATTCAGCAGTCTGGTGTTCTGTGGGCTTTAAAAATATATCTGGCGCTGAGTTTAGAAGAATGACATTTGAGTCTCACTTCAACTCAATATGAAAGGTACATTTGTGAAAAATAAAAAGGACTCGCGTTCATTTGGATATGCATACAGAAATGGAATTTGTATGGCAGACTACTCGCTCCCATGGTGGCACTATTTGAAGTACGGCAGGAACTGCCGGGAGCTCTAAGTGAGTTTAAATCCATCCATCCATCTATGAGTTGAACATTTTGTACAAAGGGACCTTTATTCAACTTCAGAAAAACAAATACCCTCTCTGGAACCGCTCAGTTGATATATATGTATTTTTTTTAAAGAATGGATTAAAACTCAGTGGAGGAATGGAGCAAGTTGAGCAGGAAGTGCAACCAAAGTTTGTCAGAAACAAATAAAGACATGGAAGACAGCATTGAATATCATCTTGGAACTTGAACTTTAATGAAACTATCTTCAATGCCATAATTTATATGTATCTCTTCAATGACATCATCAGAACAATAGGAAAGCCTTAACCAAAAAAAAACCCCAAAAAAAAACCAAATACAAAAAACAAAAAAACACACCTTGTCCAATGAAAGAATGTATCTCCAAGTTGTGTGTGTTATATACAGTATTGGTAGTCAGAAAAGCAAATAAAGTGTGTGTCAGATTAAAAAAAAAAAAAACATGCCATCTGGAGAATAATACTTTTCTTTGGACAGTGATGACGTGAAATATTTCATGCAGTACACACTGCAAAACGCAATCTTGCTACAATAGAAGAAGCTCTGACTACAATCACAAAACTAAAAAGTAAAGTTGAATTTTCATCTTTACTCATGCCATCAAACAGAAAACAGAGGCGCATAGCAAACCCAGTCCAGGAATATGCCATTTAAGCAGTGCTCATACAATGCTGTTATGATCTATAATAACTGCAATATTTATATCTTTTGTTTCAATGTCAACTGATGGTAGAGCTGTTGTACCTTCGCATCGAGCGCAATGGGGATGACTGAAAATATCCCTTCTAAATAAGATGTCATGGAATGTCGCAAGAGGCAATTTTTCAAGCAGGCACTGCTGGAAACGTGTTCTTTTCCGATATCGGAAACATACGTGCATGCTAATGCAACCTCATCTGTATTTTAACTCTTTGTATTTGAAAGTGCTGCACAGTGCTACACTTGACTTGAGGCCGAGATGGTTCAGCTTTTTTATTCTCGCGGGAACACGTCAGTTCCAAAAGATAGACACCTGACATCCGCAGTCAAATTTAAGTATTCTCAACAGAGATTGTTAGGCAGGGGAAATTCAAGACCAGACGTCGTGTTGCTGGTGGTTTTTTTAGCGCGGATATTTTGAGCCGCCGCTGGACGTAAATCACAGATTTCAACTGGTGCTCTGCAAATGTCAATGGTGGCAATGTAGGATTTGGTTGTGGCAATTTGTATCATTTTAAATAGTGTACTCGAAACATCGCCGCTCAGTTACTTGCACGTGCACTTGCAGTTACCCTGCACAATCAGGTAGAATACTGGAAGAATTCTGTACAGTGTTGAGATGTTTTCTGGAGCTTCACAGGGGAAGACCATCCAAATATGGTCTTGGATGGCATGAGAATTAAAAATGGCAAGTTGTTGAAAAGTTGGTACAAGTTACATGCAAGTATGATTGACTTAAAAATCTTTGCTATTCATTATTTTACACTAACAACAAACCAACATCTTTTTTTTAATGCTGATAAATGGAACACGTGGGAACTTCAATTTTGTTCATGTTGATGTTTTAGAATGATGAGCTGTATGGGCGATTACACGATGGCTCCTTCAAAGTCACTTGTGTTCATCGCTGCACTTCTGCCATCTGAGCATGTCATTTTCGTGGCTTCTGCCCCAAAGTTCAGGCACCGTTGAGATACTTTTGCCTGTTGGCTTACAGAAATTGAACAAAGTCCGTGGAGGCTCTCCGAAACTGTGGACACCTAATGGAAGTTACTGACGTGACACTTGACGTCATCAAGGCTCAGCACAGTACCCTGATCATTGTTGTCGTGTTTGTGCTTTTTATCAGAGCAGCCACACAGCTTGTACTTTATCACCTGAGAAGATACAATCACAAGGGTCAAGGATTAACTTAACTAACACGGTTATGAAAAGTCCACACACTCCATTTGAAATGTTGGGTTCTTGTGACTGCAAAACAAAAAATCATTTCAAACCTTTTTTTCAGCCTAAACGTGACCTATAACTTGTTGTACTCGATTTGAAAAGGAAATTAACTCTTTTCGAGAGGGGAAGTAAGTTACAGAGAGAGGAAGGACGGAGGGGGACGTCAGAGTGGCTGTGACCGATGCTTTTTTTTTTTTTTTGCTCGGTCAATGTGCGTTGTCCAGAGGAAAAAAACCCCAACAACAACAACACACGGTGTCAGCGGGTAGTAGCTCGCAAGGGCAAAACGTGTAGCCTGCCGGTCTGTTCTAAAATTAGCTCACCGGCGATGAGACACTGCGACTTACTAAGAAGAATTAAAAAAAAATGTTCCTATTTATTAATTTAAACTTAACATGATGCCTTTTCTTACCCTTTCAGGGACAGCGGTTACTTCAGTGGACATTTATCATGTGACCTAGTACAGGGTGCACGAAAGGGTTTATAATTCCAAATATTTTATTTCATAAAATGGATTGTGTTCAATAGGGAAAAATAGTATTATTTTCATGTTATTTGCGGTTACTCAGGCACTTTAAATGGTGGCAGGTGTGTGCCGACCCATAACATGGGTTTCAATGTGATTGATTAATTGTGAACAGCCACAGGCCCCGTTATGAGGCGTGCACGCTTGTGCAACCATATTACCATATTGGCCCGAATATAAGACGGCCCTGATTATAAGACGACCCCCTCTTTTTCAAGACTCAAGTTTGAAAAGTCTTTTTGAACACCAAATTAATTTTTATACAGAAAATAATTACAGTGCATCTGAAACAAATGATTTTAACAATATATTTGAGAGAAAAAGCATGTTATTTTTCCTCATTCAAATCTTCATATCTGAAAATTTTAATATGTAAATTAAGGTGCAATCACATTCGTAAATGAATGGCTTCTGGTTTTTGAAATGTAAATTACATCATAACTTCTCCTCAGCTGCCGGTTAAGCGTGCCCATCTTAGGCCCACTTTTCTTCAGATTGTCATTACATTTCTCCATTTTCTGTTCTCTCTTCTATTATTTTCTTGTCTTTTCTTTCTTACCGCTATTTTTTATTTTTCTTCTTCGTGACAGGGGTTCACTTTGGCCTGGGGAGTCAAGTTCAGCATTCGCTTCAATGATATGCGGCGCCATCTAGCGTCGTGAATGGATATAACGTCTAGACCTCGAATATAAGACGACCCCCACGTTTTCAGTCTTATTTCAATGCAAAAAACACCGTCTTATATTCGGGCCAATACGGTATGTCAGTTGTTCATTTTTACTCTCCCTTTCAAAAAGATTCTAATATGTACAGGTTAGAGTCGTGATTGAAACAGTTTTGAAAGGCTCCTTGTTGGAACTGGCATTTGAACAAGGGTGTGTAAACCTTTTATATCCACTGCATTTCTTCAGCAGTGACTCACCTCATAAAGGTAGTCAAATATCTCCAGAATGGTAAGTATGCTTGCGCCAATGAAAAGTCCCATTTGACCACCAATATCACCTGGAATATTCAAAACAAGCCATGCATGATAATCAAGTTAAAATGATCGTCAAAACATTTTAAAAAAATCCAAATGGACTCTTTCCAATGATAGATGATTCACAAAATACCGTACCTAATAGTCCGGCCACTTCATAAGCCTTTTTCTGTTCAATGGTTTCATAGTTGAGAGCCTCAAAAAAGATGTCCAAAACCAGGAGGTTCTCCCTGCAGATTTCAGAGTTTGGATTTTTCATTTAAAGCAAACTCTGCAATTTTTTAAAAGTGAAAGAACAATTCGAATGTATCTTTCTAACAGGGTTGTGACACACTTCCCCTTAATAGCCAAGGATCAGGAATTCTAGCGCACTCTTTACCTAATTTTTTTGAGTCACTCTGACACAAGCGTGATTTAAGGGGGTTGCCCTGTCCCATGCAAATTAGCCTTCTACATTGGGGCCGATGCAGAAAACTGCTTTTGTTACCACGACGACAGCGTTGGGTGTTGCAATGAGGTGAGTGACTATTGATTCGGAAGCGAAACTGGAACCCTCCCATTGAGATAAAAATAACAGCATCATATGTATTTTCACTCAGGCAGCAGTTCATCAGCAGTTCAGCAGTTCTCCGTGACTAGCTTACTAGTCACGGAGGAAAAACTTGATGTTGGGGCATTGTTAAGTATATTTGCCAAATTGTGATGTCACAATCGCTCAACATTCAGAACGACTCGCTGACGGACACATTTTCAGAAATGGGCAGCTAACAACAGATTTCCTTGCTTATTTCATTTCACAGTTGACGGATGGGCAGGCATTCAGAGAGCCGTCCTATTGGAATACGCATTTCAAAAGTTTTCGAATGAAACAGACCAATTGTTCAAAATTGGTTGGTACTTACTTAATGTACTGCTCTGATTTGTTGTATTTCTTTGCAAGATATTTAGCAGAGGCCTTACTGGGGATTTTTACAAAGGACAGTTCTTTACTGTATCTGGTCATGTTGCATGGTGTTTCACACAGACAGAAATCGTTATCTCGCTGAACCAAGAAATCTGGAGGGCAAAAAAACAAAAAAAAACAAAACAAGATATAAGATCACAGACTTATTATTTGAAAGTGTTCTGGTCGAAATAGGTCATGTCATGATGTAAACTGCAGTAACGTGTATGGGTCGAGACCAGAACTGAACAAAGTCTCTTTGTTACCCAGAGCGGGATCAGCACATTCTTTGTACAGCTCCGGGGTGCAGTCGGGTGCATCGCCTGCAACCAAAACACACGAACAAAAATGTGTGAAGTCCTTCAGGTCTCGGAATTGCTTGCAGTAAGTGTACTTGTTGTTTGACAGCACGGATTAAGTGTACATTCGACACGGTTCATTCAGGGTACTCTCACAACGTCTGGAACTTGTTCGGCACGCTCATCATTTTTCTTCACTTTGGACGTTTTAAAGATCGAGGGAAGCCAAAATCGAAATCACCATTTAAACTTAAGCATCCAGCCCTGCTGTCAGCTGTTGTGATGTACACAAGATCAGATTTTATTTTCATCAGCAATGTATGCGGAAATCTTTGTTCATTGCAAAAGGTTCACATGCATTTTATTTCAAGCGTATAGATCATTGACGGATGCTTTCCTACCTGGCATGTGCACCATGCGGCAGTTGCAGTTGTCCACGAGGTAGCGTGTTTCACAGTCAATACGACAGGCTGTGATGCTGTAAGTGTCAAAGAAGTCGGAGTCCATGGGTGTCACCTTGCAGTCACCCCATGGTGGTGGGAGATATATCAGCTGCAACAATGCATAACGAGTAATTCAAGGAATTTTTTAAAGCAAAGTAAAAGAACAAAGATACTACTCTCTCTATCTCTCTCTCTCTCTCTCTCTCTTTCTCTCTCTATATATATATATACACCTGTGTGTGTGTGTGTGTGTGTGTGTGTGTGTGTGTGTGTGTGTGTGTGTGTACCGGTATATACGGTATATTGTCCTCCAGATATAGTGGAAACTTTTTTTTTTTTATTGATTGACAACACATGAAAACTATCCTAAAGCTACAGAACATGAGACAGGAGATCAACATTACAGTTGGATCTGACACACAACTCAAGACGACTGCGGAACATGTGACGACAGAAACATTTTGTCCATTTTAAAGAAGCATTAAATAAACTGATTGCGATGGAAGAAGAATGCAAAAGTGATGTAAGAAAAAAAAATACCCTCTGTTCTTGACAAGAGACAAAAGTTTGGAATCCAGGTGCCACTCCGAAACCGAGTTGATCAATGGAAGACGGTTCATCTTGACTGTGGATCTGCACTTTGACTCCGGCTTCAAATGACGTCTCCTCTGACAAGTGGCCAAGGTAGGAGTGTTAGTGCAACCCAGGCACAATGCTTTCCAAAAAGTGAACAATAACTCACCCGTTTCTCCCCAGACAGGCAGGTACTCGTCCTGCTGGATGTCCAACATGAGCTCCAGTCCATTACCCATCCCCCCCTTGGTGGTTATGAGGGGCGGACGATCCTTATCGCCGGCATTAAAGGTGTAGCATTTACCATAGCGAGTGAAGACCTGAGAAGATAGACCAGGGAGATGTTTTTTTTTTCTCCTGCAAAACCATCAATTGGCTAGGGTGAGCGATGAAACACTTTTTAACGATTCCACCAGGGGTCAGTGTTTGGCTCCGTTTGTGGCCGACGGTGCAGAAAAGAACCGGAGCCTTTCGGAGTGGCAAACGGGAGACGGCGGAAGACGAGAAATTCAAGCTGAACATTTTTACTCTTGCATTTTCAAGGAAAGTGAGGTTATAGAGACCTGTTGGCTGGTCATTCAACATTCCTTTATACTTGCATGCACTTAATCAAGTCAAATGTCATGAACCTCTTGCTACTATGGTGACCAAACTTACCTGCCAGGAAGATTAGTGCGATATTAAAGTCAGGATAAATTATGGGAAGAGCTGCTCCGTCTCTTCATTCTTAGAGCTCCCGAGTTCAAGTCAAGTATGAGCTGATATGGTCGGTGGCTGCTAGTCGGCTTTGGCCAATTCATTTTTTCATTCTGCATTCTCTTGATTATACCCTTTCTATTGTCAGACGTGCGAGAAATAATCCTCACCCACACATACACATTTGAACTGAATTTCAATTGAAATTGAGGTCAAAGACAATCCTTTCTTAGATGCCACAGTCTGCATCTAAGTTGTTCAGTCTTGGAAAAAAATAACATCATCTTTTCATTATGGATCAAAATGAAATAAAACATTCTGTTTGCAGTTGCAGAAATCGGTAGACTGATAGCGTGAAGAAAAGTGGCGATGCGCGTGTTTGTGGGTATCGGCAACAGAATTTGCAAACGAATTGAATTTGTCGCTTGCCTAAGGTGCAGGCAGTGTTGGTTCCGTTCCCATTCAGACCGTTTAAATGTGAGGGTGTCTGTCGACTGACTGGCAAGCGGCCCAGGAATCGTCTCCTCTGGCATAGTAGGTTGACTGGAGAGAAAGTCGGCAGTGGCTAATATTCCTTTTTGTTCCAGTTATGCAGGTTCTGACATTTTTGGGGGGTGTTGACCCCATGAGCAGTGGTACTGTATATTCATAATATAATCGACTTGAAGTTGAAGTGATTATTTCATATTCAGCATCTTTATACTGCACAATTGCATTCATGTCTCAGTTTTTTTTCTTTCCATACAAACAGCAGTCCTTCAAACATTTTTGTGCCAATGACCGTTTTCACATATTTTGAAGAATATGATTCGATCAGGCGGCCCGGTAGTCCAGTGGTTAGCACGTCGACTTCACAGTGCAGAGGTACCGGGTTCAATTCCAGCTCCGGCCTCCCTGTGTGGAGTTTGCATGTTCTCCCCGGGCCTGCGTGGGTTTTCTCCGGGTGCTCCGGTTTCCTCCCACATTCCAAAAACATGCATGGCAGG